>CAUYLG010069357.1:0-47972 GCA_963573385.1 Cacajao melanocephalus | reverse complement strand
TCAGTTATCCAAGTATTACCTTGGACAAAGAGCCAGGTCTGTACTCCTGGGGTAGTGTGGTCATGGAAGCTGGAAGGAGCACGGGCAACTGAAAACATCTTGGAACCAAGCCTTCAAACTGCATGCCTTCAAGACTCTTGTAAAAAAAATGAAAACTGTTTATTTGCAGTTTCTGTTATTTGCAAGGGCCTTTTGGTGAGTTCTTTGCGTACGCTGACTTCTCTGTCTGCACAAGGTCATTGCAGTGTGCCGCTTCTCCCTGAAAGGTTTTCCCCCACTCACCCTGTTGTTTTTCTTCCTATCCTTCAAGGACTGACTCCATTTCATTTTTCAGGTTCAACTGTCACCTATTACGAGATGCTTTTCTGACCAGTATGTGTAAATAAGTCTCCTGTGTTTTTTATTTGAATTCTACCCCTGTTCCCCACCTCCAGCTGTTCTCCAGAAGGATGCTTCTCAGACAGGAGCTTGCATCAGAATCACCTGGAGGGCTTATTACAACGCAGATTGATGGGCCTCATTCCCAGACTCTCAGATTCAGTAGATCTGAGGTTCTGAGGTGGGGCCTAAGAATTTGTGTTTCTAACAGTTTCTCAGTGGCCATTGCAGATGCTTCTGATCTAGGGGCCAAATTTTGAGAACCCCAAAGGGTAAAAGCCTTTGAGGTTTGGTACAAGGTTGTCTTTTTCAATATTGTGTGCTTGACCCCTAGCATAGAGTCTGAAACAAGGTATGCAATCATTAAATATTTGGGGAATGAATTATTTAATCAGTAGTTTAAGAAACACATATTTGTGTATGCTACTTATCTCTTGTAGTCTACTTCTGAAATGAGTGTTGGTTAAAAACATAAACTGCTGGCTGGGCATGGTGGCTCACGCCCATAATCCCAACACTTTGGGAGGCCAAGGCAGGAGGATCACCTGGGTCAGGAGTTCGAGACCAGCCTGACCAACATGGAGAAACCCCATCTCTACAAAAAATACAAAATTAGCCAGACATGGTGGCGCATGCCTATAATCCCAGCTACTTGGGAGGCTGAGACAGGAGAATTGCTTGAACCCAGGAGGTGGAGGTTGCTGTGAGCCGAGATTGCACGTTGCACTCCAGCCTGGGCAACAAGAGTGAAACTCTGTCTCAAAAATAAATAAATAAATAAACTGCTGTGTCCAAGAATCACATCATATACCAATTAAGTTCCCATATCATGCTATGATCTCAAGAGCTAGGTCTTCTAGCTCCTTGCCAAAGTAAGTTCCTCAAACGATGAGAACGCACATAGGGAAGGAGTGAGCCCTTACACAGGATCAGCTGAGGATTTGCTTGGAATGGGTTGGAAATGTGATGGATGTGACAGCATGTGAATGACATAGTTCAGTTCCACAATTGTGGTTGTAGTCATTTGAGATAGGTGTTCTCTAGTGATGTTCAGATTATGTAAAACCTTATGGGCAATTCTGATAATTGTTCCCTAAATTTAGATTACTGAGAAAAAAGTTGCCTCAGTATTAGAATTTATTGGTCCGAAGTACATATGAACACGTGCCAGTTGCAAACTGATGGCCCATGTGCAGAATATGAGTAGGGATGTGTTTTGTTGGCCTGTGCGGTATTTTTAAATGTGGAAAATTTCACATTAATGTTCAGATATCTGACTTCCCTAAAAAAATTGAAAGATGAGGTAAAGCTAGCAACAGTCTACGAGACCTGGCCTATCTAGTTTGGTCAAGGACTCGTGATATTGTCAAATATCTATTTGGTCTTTGATCCCATTTCCTAACATACAACTCCTAAAATTCTTAGAATCTCCAAAGTGATTTTGTTTGTATGCTAATGAGTTGGCTGATGGCTGGCAGTCCCTAGGTAGCTTCAGGATGGGGACTAGACCCTGAAAAGACCAATGCATGATTGGAGGTCCGGGACTTTCAGCCCCAACTCTCAACTTCCAAGGAGGGGAGAGAGGCTGAAGGTTGAGTTGATCACCAATGGCCAAAGGTTTAATAAATCATGCTTACATAATGAAGCCTCCACAGGAAAAACCAAAAGGATCAGGTTCTGAGAGTTTCTGGTAGGCTGAACATGTGGAGGTTTCTGGAGGGTGGGGCTTTTCAGGAAGGACACGGAAGCTCCACAGTCCTTCCCCCATACCTCACACCATGCATCTCTTCATCTGTATCCTTCGTAATAATCTTCATAATAAACCAGTGAGTGTAAGTGTTCCCTATGTTCAGAAAAGCACTCTAGCAAATTAATTGAACTCAAGCAGGGGATCATGGGATCCCTGATTTCCAGTTGGTTGGTCAGAATCACAGGTGAAACAACCTGGGACTTAAAATCAGAAGCAAGGGGCATTCTTGAGGACTGAGCCCTCAACCTGTGGGATCTGACGCTATTTCCAGGAAGATAGTGTCAGAACTGAACTGAATTAGAGGATGTCCAGCTTGCGTCCACTGAAAAATTGATGGCTTTCTTGTTGGTGGGGAGAAGTTCCCATGCAGTAGGTCAAAGAACTGATCTGTGTTAATTGTTGTTGAGTGAGAGAATAGAAAAAAATCACTTCTCATGTGTTTCTGTCCACTCATAGCTTCTCAGAGGGACAGTCACTCCATTTCTCATCTTATTCCTGGCTTTCATTAATTTGTTTTGCCTGGCCCTCTTGTAGTCAGCTGAGTTTTCAGCCTGTCATTGTGTTGCATAATAAACGTTAGTGAACACGTGCTGTGTATCAGGAACTGAAATTGGATATGAGGAGTAGATTGAGACAATCCTAGCCCTCCACGAGCGTATAGTCTGTTGGGAGAGACAGGCAGTGAAGCAAACGATTATAATGTTAATAGCTCTGTAATGGAGGTGTGCATAAAGTATTATAAAAGTTACTGCTAATTATTGCAAAGAATCAGGAGAGAAAAAGAATGATCCAAAGATTTATTTTATGTTTTCTTAGATGAGATGCCATAAATATGAGGGAAGATTAAAAAAAAACAATGCAGAATGAGTCTCAGCAAATTGCACGAATTCCACTGGGCTTTTCCTTCGTTATTTAAAAGTAGTTATTTTGCTTGTTGAAAACATTTAGTTTCTGCTCCCCTTTATCCTCATCAATGTGTAGTGCAATAAGAAAACAAGGCTATTGGTTCTGTTATTTTCTTTCTTCATGGTGTCAAGCACATGATACATCATTTTGTTTCAGATTATGGCTTTATGAGTGTCACAAAAACAAATAATAATTTTAAAACAAAGCACTACCACCACCACCACCAGTAAGAATTATATTTGGCCAACATTGTGTTGGTTATATCTGAGTCTGACTTACAAGACACTCCATTAACTATTTGCTTTACAACCAAACAACTATTGTTTTTAACCTGAATGTTTGAAATATGACAAGTACCTGGGTAATTATGACAGAAGTACTATTTCATGTATGATTTGGTTCATATTGGAACATGTAGGAGAACTGTCTGTAATTTGGGATGGCAATTAGGCTCCTTTCTGCTTCTGATCTCTGCCCAAAGCAGTCATTACCTTCTAGAATAATGCACCTGATTATGTATATTAGTTACTGATGGGAAAAGGGTGAAGCACCAGAACCATCTCTTAGCGAGAAGTACTCAGGCTGCTTGAAGTCTTTGGATGTTATACAAATAGATTTTTCTACTTGCAAATATCTTGAACAATATGATAGTGTAACCACCCTATGGGTTTATTTTTCCCATTGCCCAGGTAGAGCTGATTTATTAGGACAGGGTAATTGAAATGGAGAAAGAATTTAATCCACGTAGATCCGGCTGAACGGGAGACAAGAGTTTTTTTTATTACTCAAGTCAAATTTGGGAACTAGTTTGGTGGGTACGGTGCCTGAGAGTGGGGAGTGCTGACTAGCTGGGTCACAGATGAAATCATAGGGAATCGAGCTGTCCCCTGGCACTTGGTTCCGGGTAGGGACCACAAAACCAGATGAGCCAGTTTTATTGTGTAGCGCCAGCTGATCTGTCAAGTACAGAGTCTGAAAAATATTTTACCCCCAGAGAAATTGGGAAGGCTCAGAATCTTGCAACCTTTGGCTGCATGACTGTTAACCTATAATTTCTCATCTTGTGCCTTAATTTGCTGGTCCTACAAAGGCAGCCTGGTCCCCAGGCAAGAGGTATGTTTCAGGAAAGAGCTGTTATCACCTTTTTTTCCAAGTTAAACAATAAACTAAGTTTCTCTTGAAGTTAGTTTAGCGTACACCAAGCTAAAGAATGAATAAGGACAGCTTAGAGGGTACAAGCAAGATGGAGTCGGTGGGTCAGAAGCTCTGCCACCGTCATAAGTTTCTTACTGTTACAATTTTTGCAAAAATGGTTTCTGTAGCTCCTGAGGACTAAGCTCTGATTTTTTAAAATCTTGACCAAATTTCTTTATAAGGGACCTGGGAGTCATGTCCTACAAACCATAAATTCCCATCAGGTGGGTTTTATTTAACCCTGTATATCGTGACTTACTTTCCAATCTGACTCTGGCATAGCAAGGGAAAAAATCAAAATGTTTCACCCCAAAATATATTTCCTTGCCAAATTGCCCTGCAAAGTCTCTTGTGGGAGAAATCCACATTTTGTAGAGAATTCCCTTTCCCCTTGTTTTCCTTCCTTCCTTTCCAGATCCAGCAGAAATCAACTAAGAGCCAGGCACCCTTTTAAGTCTGATAAGAAACACCTTACAACCTGCTCTCTCTGAAGTCTGCTGGGAGCTTCCTCTGCACAATAAAACTTGCTCTCCACAGTCCTTTATCTTAATCTGAACATTTCCTTTGATCCCAGGTCTTCAGATAAACTCAACCAGTTGTCAACCAGAAAATGTTTAAATTTACCTGTAGCCTGGAAGCCCCTGCTTCGAGTTGTCCCGCCTCTCTGAACAAAGCTAATGTATTTCTTAAATGTATTTGATGTCTCATGCCTCCCTAAAATATACAAAACCAAACTGTACATGGACCAACTTGGGCACATATTCTCAGGACCTCCTGAAGGCTGTGTCACAGGCTATCGTCACTCATATTTGGCTCAGAACAAATCTCTTCAAATATTTTACAAAGTTTGACTCTTATTGTCAACAATAATCTAGTGCCCAACATGAGCCTCAGAAAAGACTCAGGCCCCGAAGGAGGAGCCTGAAACCGGAGCTAAGGTACCAGCAGGGGCCCATTGAAGCCCCACCGTGTTCCAGCTTCTCCTCCAGTGGAACTGGTAAGTCCTCCTGAGTCCTGGACCTCCCTTTGGTTTACAGGCCTTGATTTATTCTGAGCTGGTTTTTTCCTAGGATTGTTTAAGGGTCCTAATTCTAGTTCAGAGTGCATTCTAAAGGAAATTCTCTATTGCTTTTTCTCCTAAACTTTATCTTGATTCACAGTTTGTGCACCTTTGGGTGAGGAACGGAACAGCTATTTTCATAGATAAATGAGAGACTGAGGTTTTTCAGCTCTGACGAGAACGTGCATTTGCCCCTCCCAGCTGAAAGGCCCCCCTGGGTGTCCTCCAGGGGCCTTGTGAGAGTGTCGTGGAGGGTTGAGCCCCCACGACGTGCAGTGGCCCTGCAGGTACATCCTCAACAAAAATTAATTTAAAAAGGAAACACACAGAAGGACTCCTCACTCAGCATTTTGAGCCCTCTCAGAGGTCACAGACCTCTGGAGCGAGAACCTGAGACACAGAAGAGGGTGGAAATGACTCGATGGTGCAGTGTGGAGGCCTGCCCACAAGCAGCACGCATCAATTCACACACAAAAACCCTAGGCTACAGCTCAGTTCCTCCTTTCAAGAAACAAAACAAATCTAAGAATAAGGAGAAAACAATAAGAATAAGGAGAAAACAATGATGATGACCCCCTTTTGGGCACTCCGTAGGTTTTATGGCACCTCTACTTGCCAGAGTTTGTATGCAGTAGAAATAATATGGACTTTGTGCACATTTACGTTAAGGAAAAGATCTGACTCTGGCATAGCAAGGGAAAAGGTCTACCTGCAAACTATAGAGTTCCTAGGTTCTATTTTCTTTTCTGCCTGATTTAAATCTGCTGTTACTTTTCTACTGAGATAGAAACCGCTGTTATCTAACGATGATTTTTTTTTGCAAGCTGGTAAAGTTGTATTTGTCTCCCGGCTAAGTAGTGAAGTAATAGCTCCGAGACTTTGCGTGTGTGCCAATTCAGTTGGCAATTAAGTTTATTTTAATTGCCCTCTAGCACACCGACTTTCTCCTCTTAACCTTATGATGTAATCTTACTCTCTGATTTTCACCTGAGTTGCCTTTGATATGCAAATTTAAGGCTATTTAGCTGACAACTGCCTAGGGTAAGATTTAAAACGAAGTGGAAAAAAAGGAGGTCTTCATCAGTCTGTGTGATGTGCTTCTATTGGCATGCCTAATACGTCTCTATATGGGTGTGTACATAATATTTTGACTACTAAAATATATAAAGAGCTCTAAATAATGGGCTTAAAAACATATAAAAGCGTTTAAAATCAGTTACTTAAAAGACTAGTCAAATGCTTTTTGAAGTTCACATGACTTAAGTAAAACCTTTACCAAATAAGCCGGCTTTAAAATTATTGCTAAAATAGTATCAGCAATGTCTTTAGAGTTGTTAGCATTTTGTTTGCGTCTATTGATCCAGTAGTTTCATGTTTATTCCCACAGAATACTGTAAGATTTGCCATAAGGGATATCAACTATAAAACCCAGCCAAAGACAGAATGATCTTTGCTTGTATATGCTTATGAAATATTATTGGCTTAAATGAAGACAGCTAAATACTGAATTATTGGTATAAATACCCTTCAATTTTACTGTGAGTTTTATTATATAAGTACTTGAAATTACCAGCTGTAAAAATGGTAGTTAGGAGAATAGCTTTAAATATCAGCTAGCACAGTTTTTTTTTTGTAAATAATCTAGGTAAACTACTAAATTAATCAGGTAAATGTAATGAAAGAAATGCTTGTAAACAAACTTGTCATAATTTAGGATCTAGGGTTATTAATTGATATTAGCAGTTTATCTGGGCAATTTCCAATTTAAGAATTATAGAAAAACTTTTTTTAAAAAACGTTCTTATAAAAGGTAAAATATCTTTGTCTAATTCATAACTTATTTAAGGGTTATGCATAAAACAAGGTAAAGAAATCAAGAAATAAGAGATGTAAAGAAAGTTAAAGATATAAAGAGGTATTTTTGGTAAGGAATGTAAAAGGAAAGTAATTTTATATAAGAAAGAATCTTGTGTGGTGAATTTTTGCCTTAAAATAAGATAACTGGGTTATTCAAGAAAGAGAGACATTTAGGGTAAGACAGAGAGTCTAACCGTTGTGAATGGACTGTGTAAGTCATAATAAGGTTAGTAAGAAGGAATTTTTTAAGGGGTTGTATAATTCAGTTGGCTATGATTAAAGAAAATCATAATCTTTCTAGAGATGGGTCTTTAATATTTAAAAAATGCACTAACAACACTAAACAATTGGCTAAGACAATTCTTAAATTGCAAAAAGTTCTTAAATTTTTAAATTCTATCATCTGTTTCCTTTAATATTCTACAGGCTGATATCTTAAAAGCACCACTCTTTCTGTTTTGAAAAGGCCTTGAATGATGGCTCTGTCCTTCACCTTTTGTTGGCTCCTGTAACTTTTACTGCTTATCTAAAGTAAGGGAGAAAATTGTTTTTGAAAACAGGCCAATATAGTATCGTTTGAACATGCCTTTTATTCTGCATGCCTGTTATATCTCTGTCTTTATATGTGTCATGTGGAAACGATATTTCACTACCAAACTACATAAAAGAGCTCTAATCACATAACTTAAAAATTGTAAGTACTTATCAGATTGGTAAAAGCTAGCTCAGTTGCCTTTTAATTCACATAACCTTGGTAATCTTTGGTAAACAGTTATTTGGTAAACTTAATCTCAAGACTCTCCAGTAATTTAAAAATCTTAAAATCATGTTTGAAACCCTCAGCTTTCCCCCCTCACTGGAAATTTGGCTTACTAAAAGTTAAATAGTAGAAGCCTAAAATAGGCTTTTGTTAAAAGTTTCTAAAAGTGACATCCACAAGGATGGGATGACAACAGAGAGTCTAACCATTGTGAATGGTCTATGTAAGTCATAGCAAGGTTAGTAAGATCCACAAGGATGTCAGTTTTTTTTAAAAATTAAAGATTTTTGGTTAAGAAACTATTGGGGGTCTGAAGAAACTCTCCAGGCCTCCAGAAACAAGTTTATTGGGGTCTAAAGGAACTCCTCCAAATCTTTATGATTTAGCAGGAGACAAGATAAGGGTAATCACCCCAGCACCTAGACCAATTTAGATTAAGTAAATTTCCTGAGGCTCCAGCAGAAGATCTTCAGGACTTGGAACTTAGTTGTACATTAAAAGAAATTAACCACTCACGTCTTTAGATTAATGCACACTTACACATAGACATATAGATTAGAAGACGTATAAGCTCTGGAAAACTTAGTAATTTTGAGTTGATCTGGCAATAATTTCCAGGCCTTCTCCCTGTAACTGATTGCAGAAAACAAAAACTCTCTTCCTCTCCTAGTTCATCCTTATCTCATTATTGGGCTGCAAGAATTAGCAGCCCAACCCTCAGTTTGGTTTGGGAACACTCCCACCAAATAATGTCTGTTACCCAGGTCATAGTAAATTTGGAGGTTAAGGGAGCCTCTTTTACATGGGTGCTCCTCCCACAGAATCATAGGTCTGTTTAAAGAGCTTTATCAAATCTACTGTCCCTCATAGGTCTTACAGACTCAACTCCCTGCTGGGAACCAAACTCTTTTCACCAGAAAAGGTAAAATGGTCTGGGAGTAAAAAGAGCTTCCTGGGACTAGAACATGAAAACATACAAGTTAATAAAATTATAAAATGTAAGATGTTTAAACAAGCTTTATGCAAAGTAATTGTAACCCCTTTTACCTAAATGTCTTTTGAAAATGGGTACTATATCTAACTGGGGGTTGCTTTCCCCTTTCTAGTACTATAAAACCAAAGACATTTAAATCTGTTCATATAAGTCCTCCACTGCATAGCCTTTTGTGTGGAGCTTTTATCGGGGCTGATGGCAAAAACTGTGAGTGTTTTTCAGTAACAACGACTGAGCTAGAGAAGTTCTCCTTGATGGGCATTTCCGTCTTGCTGTGGAATATTAACTGAAGCTACCCCTATACTAGTGGAAATAATGTTTCCCAGAAGGCTCCATGATAAAATAAGAATGGTTTACAGAAAATCTTGCTACCTAATAAGCAGAGAGCCTCTTTTCTAGTACTAATTGTGAGGAGCTGCTAAATTCTATAGTAAATGGCATTTCCAAGGTAAACAAACATCTTGTTTTATAAGCTGCTGCTCTGGTTAAAGAAGGGTCAAGAAAATCTTTTTAAGTTACTTGGGTAAAGTATGTTTTTGTAAGCAAATTTACCTCTCTGAGTCCTCCAAAATTCAGATTGTAATTTTATGGCAATATAGTTGTCTGCATAAGTTCAACAATAGTTTTTTTTTTTTTAAAACAACTGGAGGCTGAAACTAAAATTGCCTATTTTTAGACAAAGTTTCAGCAAAATCAACTTTAAAAGGAATCTATATAACCGGTTAGTTTCTTGTTGCATTTTATATGAATAATCAGGCAAGCATAATAAGCCTAAAACTAACCTTGCACACGAGTTGGCCTTGCTATAATCTCTTTAATAAAAAGTGCAGCTAAAAAAATTGTTTCAAGGGTAAAGCATAACACTTAATACTAGATTTCAGCCCTAACTTTTTGAGTAGAGATTAAAGCATTATTTCTTGGCTACAATAATCCTTTAGAAAGTGCCAGATTATAATTTTTCTTCATATTTTTAGTTGATGCCCTAATGGATGGGTTCCTTTTTCTGTTCTAACTTACAAACTCCTCTTAAAATTGCCAAACTCTCTTAGTTATCTCTTTTTGTTTTACTTCCAAGGAAACCAAAATCATGGTATTCTGAAGACCAGGGAAATGAATCTCCCTCATTTGGCATCCCACTGGGCCAGATCTGTTTCACTGCTAATGTTTTGCTGCTAAAACTATACGAGCTGCCTCCCTCTAGGCCCAGGGACTCTGGCAGAGTAGGTGGGTGTGTAAGATTGTAACGGATAGCTTTGAGGGATAACATCAGGACACGATCAAACCCTCCAAATCAAGAAGGGGGTACAAAAAATGCCCAAACAGCTAGTAAAACAAGTTTAGTTGTCTTCTAAACTATTATGTGTCACTTTTGCATCTGCCTCAACCATAAAAATGTCTTGCTTGTTGTAAAATTAAAGGAAAATATTTACTAACAAGATAAAATATTTTGTAACAAAGCCTCCTGGGTATAATACTTCCAGTTATGAGTTGTGAAGATAAATCTATCTCTGTATTTTTTGAATTTTTCAGAACGATGCTTATGTTTTGTATAGCTCATTGCTTTAAGTATGTAACAAAAACCAAGCTCACAGCAGCTCAACACATAGAAGTTAAAATAAGTCAGTCTTGTAACTTTTCCTTTTGGTTTTCTGTTGGCCTTTTAACTTAAAATAATAATTTTAAGTACATCTTACTTTAAGTACTTCTGTTACTACAAATGCCTATCCACGTCCACTCTTATCTGGTCTAGAACAATTAATTGGCTATAAGTCTTATGACTCTTAAGGCCCTCAGCCATAGGGAGTCCTGCTGAGGAAAAAAATGACACCGTAGAAGGATATGACTTGTCCTGTGACAAAACCTTTTCTCTCCCAAATACCAGTATATAGTGCAATACAACAGTGGTGGGAAAAATAGATTTGTCTACTGTTAACAAGTTTATAGCAATTTAAACACTGAGGACCAGGTGTTTCTCGCATTTAATTTATACCCTCCTCAGGCTGCTAAATTCGCCATAGGAGAGATTAAATATATTAAATTCTAATATTGGTCCCACAATTTCCAAATAAGATTTTTTACAGGATTCAAATAACCCTTCATAAGGAGGGTAAACACATTAAGTCTGATCAAAGAATATGATGTATGTGGGGTTTTTTGTGTATATATGGCTGATTGGGTTGTTTACTGCCCTCTGATTCTACCTATAACCTTTAATGTCCAAATTTTCACTATCTTTTTGATATGTTATTATTTAGCATTAGACATTTCTTTTAAATGTTATGCCAGATACAGCAGAAGGAAAGGCACAATTAAAGACCTGGATCGTGATAGCTCAAAAAATATATCTGACCCAGGATGTTTTTTCTTAGATTCAATCCTAGGCCTGACTCCATCTCATCCCTTAAACAAGTGGCTATTACATCAGGTCAGACCTGCATTATCCAAATTGCTAATATTTATAACTATTACCATCAAATCAGAGGACTCTAGAAACAAGCCTTCCCAGCGCCATGGGACCCTACCAGGTAGCTAAATCAGACAACTGGGAATGAGCCTTCCTGGCTGCATGGGAGGTGCTGCCACCGTTGGCCTGCACGTGCACTCTATGGAATGGTTTATGGCCAAGAGAGGGAACTGAGGACTAAGCTTGGATTTTTTTTTTTTTAATCTTGCTCAAATGTCTTTCTAAGGGGCCTGGGGAATCATGCCTTATGAACCATAAATTCTCATCAGATGGGTTTTATTTAGCCCGTTATATAGTGACTTACTTTCCAGTCTGACTCCGGCATAGCAAGGGAAAAAAATCAAAATGTTTTTCCCAAAAATATATTTCCTTGCCATACCTTGGAATTGCTCTGCAAAGTCTCTTGTGGGAAAAATCCACGTTCTATGGAGAACTCCCTTTCCCCTTGGTCTTCCTTCCCTCCTTTCCAGATCCAGGAGATAATCAACCAAGAGCCAGGCACCCTTTTAAGTCTGATACATTTTACAACCTGCTCTGTCTGAAATCTGCTCTGAGAGCTTCCTCTGCACAATAAAACTTGCTCTCCACAATCCTTTGTCTTAATCTGAACATTTCCTTTGATCCCAGTTTTTCAGATAAACTCAACCAATTGTCAACCAGAAAATGTTTAAATTTACCTATAGCCTGGAGGCCCCCACTTTGAGTTGTCCCACCTTTCTGAATAAAACCAATGTATTTCTTAAATGTATTTGATTGATGTCTCATGCTTCCCTAAAGTATGTAAAACCAAACTGTACCCAGACCAACTTGGGCACATGTTCTCAGGACCTCCTGAGGGCTGTGTCACGGGTCATGGTTACTCATAATTGGCTCAGAATAAATCTCTTCAAATATTTTATAGAGTTTGACTCTTCCTCAACAGGCCCACTAACAGAGAATTTTTACCAAAATGAAAACAAGATATTTAAAGTGTAATTCCTAGGGTCCAAGGATTTCGATGTGTTCTTAGAGTGACTATCCATGCCATCTACTCGATTTTGTATGTCGCATTTCTTAACTACATGTGCTTCAGACCCCCTACACTGAAGTGTCCCTCTACTCTTTTTTTTTTTTTTTTTTTTTTGAGACGGAGTTTCACTCTGTCACCCAGGCGCGAGTGTAGTGGCACAATCTCAGGTCACTGCAACCTCCACCTCCTGGGTTCAAGTGATTCTCCTGTCTCAGCCTCCTGAGTAGCTGGAATTACAGGCATGTGCCACCACACTAGGCTAATTTTTTGTATTTTTAGTAGAAATGGGGTTTTACCATGTTGGTCAGGCTGGTCCTGAACTCCTGACCTCAGATGATCGCCCTCCTCCGCCTCCCAAAGTGCTGGGATTACAGACATGAGCCACCGAACTCGGCCTTCACTCTCTTAAGTTCCCTGAGTAATTAATCATTATTTATACCTTCAACCAGTGTATTCTCTTGGTCATGGACGCTTACGTTATTTTTGCTTTATGTCCCTTTTTCTTTATAAAACATTTTTTTCTGGTGTGAGAAGACAATGATAAGAATCTAATAAAGGCCAGTAAATAAATATATATTGTTATTAGATTATTGTTATCAGTTCAGTAAAGATCATTCCTTAAAACTTCAGAAAATTATGGCAAATATTTCTGGAAAGTCAAGCTCCTGAAAAATGGAAAGTACGGAGCATTATTGTATGCTTAACATTTTCAAAGCAGTGTGCACTCATTTGCTGTAACATGTAGCTCTAATAGTTAGTGATGTCTGGTGTGTCTGGCTGCCCTGAGAACAGGGAGGCTGTCATTCTGGTAAAGAGATCCCACCGAGTGTATGGTTCAAAGTCCTTCTGAGCTTTTTACTCTTTTACTGTCAGCACACAGGAAGGATTGTTATGACTAGAATTGACCATTGTGTTTAAATTTCCAAAGGAGCCAGTACGCTTTGATGTTCTCTTGTTCAGTTCACAGCGGTACCTGACAAAATGATATTTTATTTAAAGAATGGTAAGCCTCCAGCACACTCTACAAAGATAATAGTGAAGTCATTGGAAAAAAAAAATCATTGACCGTCAAGATAACTGTTCTGGCTTGTTCAAATTAAAGTTCCGATTTGATTTGAATTGATTTCAGAAGTTTTGAATGGGAGGCAGATGGGGAGTGCCTGGGGCTGCCAGGGACTGGTTTACCTTCCTCTCAAGGAGTGAGTGAGTGTGGCTTTATGATGGTCCGCCTGCAGTGCTCCAGGGCCTGGCCTGGCCTGGCAGACTCAGACACCTAATTTGGTTCACACACTGAGAGTCATCCCGTCCCTCAGCATGTAAATACGCATCATCCCAGGTCATAATCATATCATCCCAGCTCTGCTCTAAAGCAGAGCAGAACTTACTAATCTGCAGCAAAAAAAGTGATTGGCAAAAAGGGTGCCAGAAACCTGTGTCTTTCAGTGAATCCAAACTGTCTCTGCAGAAAAAATACGTAAGAGGAAAGCAGGTTGGTGACTGTTTTAGGGGCCAAGAGAAAACTTCCCTTTTGCCCTCTGAAGGTGTGCTAAAAAAAAAAATCAATTCACAAAAGACAGATTCATTGCGGGAAACGTGGACAAATTTATTAACATGCACCTGGGGGAAAACTGCAGAGTGATTATTCCAACTCCCCAATGGGGTTCAGAAGTTATGTGCCATCTTGAGGTTGCAGAAAGAATGGGGGCTTGGATTGTGGCAAAACAAGCTTGTGATTATAGGAGGGAGATAAAAGGAGGCCTGGCTAGCAAAGGTCACTTGTTCTGTACGTGAAATCTCACAGGTAGCAGCCCTCAGAAAGAACAGGTGGTAAATGTTTCTTTCAGATCTTGGCCTGACTAGGTGGCTCACACCTGTAATCCCAGCACTTTGGGAGGCCGAGGGGGGCAGATCACAAGGTTAAGAGATCGAGACCAGCCTGGCCAACATGGTGAAACCCCGTCTCTACCAAAAATACCAGAAGTTAGCTGGGTGTGGAGGCGCACACCTGTAGTCCCAGCTACTCGGGACGCTGAGGCAGGAGAATCGCTTGAATCTGGGAGCTTGAGGTTGCAGTGAGCTGAGATTGTGCCACTGCACTCCAGCCTGGGTGACAGAGGAAGACTCTGTCTCGGGGGGGAAAAAAAAAAAAAAAGTGTCAGACTCTCGGTTAATCTTTCCTAGATCTGGAAGAGGACAGGGGAGGCCCTCTGAGAAAACCTGGCTGCATCAATCAATGCCGATTTTCTCTGCAGATGCAGATCTCCACAAAAGACAGCTTTGCATGCTGCTTCTATTTCCTGGCCCTCTGAACATCCATCTCAAAATATGTCCAAAAAGGATGTTTTGGGGTGAAATATTTTTATTTCCTTTGCCCCGTATTTGAGAAGAGGAGTGCTATGAAGTCATCTCCACAAAAAGCTATTCTTAGCCCTAGAACTGAGCAGGCTTAGTGAAATCACCTTTTTATGATAAAGTTAGGAGCTCACTGCCCAGGCTTATTTCAGGCCCACTATTTCCTGGCTCCATCTAATTAACCCCTTTTCTGACCTACTGGTTAAGCTGCAAGTGGTTATGCCTTCCTGGCCATGGAGCCTGTCTCTCTTTAATCTGACTTTACACATATCTGCTTCTATTATGAAGTTTATGTAGTGGCAAATTCCACAACAATTTAACTCCCATCTTCAACACATGTTTGAGAGTAATTCTTTCATTTCCAGTGTGCCAACTCTGGATCTGCATTCTAAATATGACATAGGCTTTAACAGTGGTGACAGTTCTCAATAGACTATAAACTGTGGCTTAGAACCAGAGTCAGACTGCCTTCCCTCAAATTCTCCTCTTCTCTTTATTAGCTGTATGAACTTCGGGAAGAAAACTTAGAACTTTAAGACTCAGTTTTCCCTTCTGTAAAATGGGAATAATAATGATAATGCCTACTTGATGATGTACCTGCGGAGAACCTGTATGCGTCTGCAGCAACTCGATCCTCGCCTCTTCAAAGTAAAGAATTTGGCCAAAGGGTAGAAGTGGGTTTAAAGCAGAGGGAGAGATAGAGGCAAGTTTTAGAGTGGGAGTCAGAGTTTTATTAAAAAGTTTTAGGGCAGGAATGAAAGGAAGCAAAGTACACTTGCCAGAGGGCCAAGTGGGTGACTTGAGAGATCCAGAGCCCCATCCAGTCCTTGACTGGGGTTTTATACATTGGCATGGTTTTGGGGTTTGCATTTCTTCTCCCCTGATTCTTCCCTTGGAGTGGGCTGTCTGCATGCGTAGTAGCCTGGCAGCACTTGGAAGGGGCCGTGTGCACAGCATGTTTACTGAAGTTGTGTGCACGCTAACTTGAGGCGGTCTTCCCTTACCAGTTGAGTGATTGTGGAGGAAGGTCATGACCTAGTTACACTCCACCATTTTGCCTCTTAATGCACATACTGAGCCCGCTCACCCAACTTCTGAGATCTTATCTGGAAGCTGATGATCACCAGTTCAGGTGTTTTCTATTTATTCGGAGATGGTCTTTCTCTGGCACCAGCTGCAATCAAATATTATTTTAGAGGAACAGTTTAACAACCACCTGACCATTACCTAATGGTCACCTGACATTTCTGGGTTGTGGGGGCTCTGCTGCCCTGCTCATGTCTGCCTAGCTACCTACTTTAACAATGGAACAGTTATGGTTACCTGAGGTGGTATACATCCCTGTTAGCAAATTTCCTGGCATTTGTGGAAATGAGCATTAAATTGAATATTAGTTATTACTGTGTGTCACAGACTTCTATTGTGCAAACACTTGTAATCATCCCTTAAGAACAGCAGTTAGGTGAAGAGTGCTGACCAGATCTGAATGGAAATTTTACATCTGTCTAACACAGTGGTCTTCCTGGGTCTGCGTAAGAACTCACAGGATTCTCTGATGGCTGCTTACAGATACATTGATCACTATGGTCCTTTCTCCTAGCTAAGTTCCCTTAAAAATTACATTTGAGTTTTTCTGATACAACTGCATATGCAGACACAATCTTGGAATGATGTAATTTCTATTTTAAAACTCCTTGTGAAAGAAGGCATTTGAGTTGAAGATTTCTTAATCTTTTCTACAGGTGGTTTGGGTGTTGTTAGGTTGGTACGGTGCAAAAGTGATAAAGGTTTGTTTTTTTCCTTCCTTGCTCTGTCTCCCAATGCTGAAGTGCAATGGCGGAATCTTGGCTCAGTGCAACCTCTGCCTTCTGGGTTCCAGAGATTCTTCTGCCTCAACCTCCTGAGTAGCTGGGATTACAGATATGTGCCACCACACCTGGCTAATTTTTGTATTTTTTAGTAGAGACGGGGTTTCGCCATGTTGCCGTGCTGGTCTCGAACTCCTGACCTCGTGATCTGCCCGCCCCAGCCTCCCAAAGTGCTGGGATTACAGGCATGAGCCACCATGCCCGGCCGATCATGGTTTTTAATGGCAAAAACCACGATCACTTTTGTAGTGACCTAATAAATCATGTCTGACCAAATTCAAAATGCATTATCCACCATACTCCTGATCTCACACCAGCAAAATGCAGCAAGCAACAGGAGTCCACTTTGCAAAATCCTGCTGTAGATGACAAGGCCTGGATGGTTTAATAAGGTCAGGAAAAGATGAATCAACTTTGAATAACTACATTTAATAAGCTGGAACAGTGCCCTAAAATATGCTACTTATTCGTAACTCCAGGGCAATGTAGATATGAAATTGGCTAATCGCCATTTGAATTCTGAATTGATTGGTTGCCATCATGAAACAGGTCTTCTGCTAAGGGTACAATTGATAATACAGGGAAAGAGCCAATATAGAAAACTGACTCTGAGCTTTGTGAGCATGGAAGTTACAAAATCCAAACATACTTTCCGCAGCCGGTTCTTGATTGCTGCTTGTTTCACCTTGTTCCACACACGGTTCAGGGAATGAGTCATTCATTTTCTCTCACTTGGAAGAGGAATAGAATAATGTCTATGATATAATGTCTGACGTGAATTTTATCAAGAAGGTGAGATCCTACCCAGAACTTGGACTGTTGAGTATGAAGGCATTTTGTTTATCCACGGGCTGAGTCTGTATCACAAGATGGTACAGCAAGTGTAATGGAATATTTATTTTCCAAAGTTCCTTCAAGACAACACTTAGCCCCAAATATTTCCAGATTAAAATCTTATTTCTGACAGGTAATAAAAGGTAGAAGAGGCTGGGCACGGTGGCCATGCCTGTAATCCAGCCAAGGCGGGCGGATTATGAGGTCAAGAGATTGAGACCATCCTGGCCAACATGGTGAAACCCCATCTCTACTAAAAATACAAAAATTAGCTGGGCATGGTGGTGCGTGCCTGTAGTCCCAGCTACTTGGGAGGCTGAGCAGGAGAATCACTGGAACCTGGGAGGTGGAGGTTGCTGTGACTGACATCACGCCACTGCACTCCAGACTGGGTGACAGAGCAAGACTCCATCTCTAAAATAAAAAAGGAGAAGAACATCAAATTCATATTATCTAAATTAGGAACCTCAAGCCCATATTGATGATAATATAAAATTCTAAGTGCACTACCAAACGCATGATAAAATGGCCCATGGAGCAGGTTTTCTTTCTGCCATATTGATTTGACTTTTCCAGTGGTGTGTCAGTTTCTTACCTGCTGTGCTTTTTGCCTTAAAACACCCTCTCCCTTTCTTCTCTTCCCATCCCTCATGCACCTGGCTGCATAATTCTTGTCCTATGTGTACTTAACTCAGTATCACCTCCTCTGGGAAATGCTTTCCAAACTGGCCTATTTCCAGTTTGACTTTGATATCTTTCTTCTATTTTCTTCTTCTTTGGTCCCGTTACACTTTGCTGATATCTCAGTGTCCTTATAAACCAAACTGAAATAGCTTATTTTTTAATAAATTTTTGAGTATGCAATAGCTGCTTAATATGTTTGTTCATTAAGGGTTAAATTAGTGGGTGGGTGGGTAGGTGGGCGGATGGATGGTTGGCTGGATAGATGAAATGGCTATTTCTGCCTGGGGAAATTGGAAAGTTCCTACATTTAGGTTGTTCTAGAAAGAAGAGTAGGTGTTTTTCAAAAAGAGGAGAAAGGTATTTCTTTGTGGAAAGAACAGCACATAAAAGGGATATGGAGCTAATGAAGAGTAAGTGCTTTAGTGTGTGGTGAGACAGGTGGTGAGAGACAGTGAAATTGGTTGTGTAATGTAGAATGTAATATTGAAAGGATCAGGTAAGATTAAATTTTGAAAGACTTTTAAGCCAGAATAAGCAGAAAAGGAAGCACTGTAACTTCTCAGGCAAGCAATTGATATAGTAAAAATGAACTGTGTGTTCATAAACAATATAAAAGATAAAAAATATTTATTATTCCTTTGTGAACACCGGATGGAGTTTGTGAAGCTTATGGAGTTTGTGAACTTGACAAAGCTCAATATATCTTGAAAAGTAGGAATTGCCATAAGCTCTGGGGTGCTATTTTGAGACATATTGCAGAAACAAACGGATGGATGGAAAGGCGGATAGACGGTTTCATGGGTAGATTTGTAATAAAATTGATGTTGATGATTTCCAGTGCATGTGAAAACCCCAGGCATTTTTGTTTAATTGAACTTTAATGGGGCTTTTGGGATTGAAAATCACATTTCTAATCTTTTGATATTTTTGACCATTAAATTTTAAGCATCTGAAGAGTAAGTGCTATTGTGTCAAAGCCTCTGACTCTCTGGGATGAATTAAAATTCTGGAACTGGTAGAGAAAAGGTCAGGGAAATGTCTTCTACCTGAGTTTGGGGCAGATCTAAAATACCCTTCACTAAATACTAATACTTTGTCTCAGAGGAACAGATGCTTCTCTGCCATGCATCCTGAACATAGGTAAATCAGACAACAGGTAAATTCAGACAGCTGTTCTAGATGCAGAGACCATCATCTCTGCTAGGGGTCTAAATACTCAATACTAAATCAAGTATTATCATTGCTGCCGTATTTTCTCTATTGCTTGTGTGTTAAAAGATCCATCCATTTAATAAAGATTCATCTATTTAACATTAATGTGGCTACACTTACTTGACAAATGTTATTTTTCCAGTTCTGTCTTAAGGCAGATATTTGGGACAAAAAAAGATGTGAAGAAAGATAGTGCTTGTGTTTGAACATAAACTGGAGTCTCTTAAGTCATTGAGCACTTACGTGGAAGGTGTTCCACGTTTTATGAGAGGTTAGATACTTACAGACATGTATAGGTAACAAGCCTATCTATGTGAATATCCACACATTGGATGTTCACCAATAAGCAGATGTGTGATATTGTGTTGTGTAACCCCAAATCACATAGCTCTGTGATTGGCAAAGTTTTTCTGCAGAGGGCCAGGTAGTAAACACACTTGGCTTTGCAGGTATCTGTCACAACTTCCCAACTACACTATGGTGAATCAAAAGCAGCTATAGACAATGAGTAAATGAACAAGCATGGCTATGTCCTAATAAAAGTTTATTTACGGACACAAAAAACTAGATTTTATATAATTTTCACATATGAAATATGCTTTTTATTTTTGTTTTTTCAACCACTGAAAAGCCTGAAAACATTCTTAGCTCATGGGCCAAACGAAACCTGGTGGCAGGCCAGATTTGGCCCACAGTCAGTGTTTGCTGACCCCTAGCAGAGATGATGGTCTCTGCATCTAGAACAGCTGTCTGAATCTGACAGATCTATGTTCAGGTTGCATGGAAGAGAAGCATCTGTTCCTTTGAGATGAATTTTTACTTAAGTGTAGATGACACTACACCACCCGCTGGTGTGAGAATCCATTTTGGCAGCAGGTGGTTGACCACAGGTAGCAAACCAAGGAACGCCACTGTGAGTCATGGAGGGGAGGCTATGTAGAAGGACCCCTTGCCTATTCCAAAGGTTTCCCAGCCTCAGGTCCCCTCTGTGTTTACTGAAACAAGTCAGGGCATCAGCCTGTTTTTAATTAGCATCCTATATTCCAAACTCTAACCATAGTCTGCTTCCTGTATATACAGGAAGACTTCCCTCCCCTCCCCTTCCCTCCCCCACTCCTCCCCTCCCCCTTCTCTCCCCCTCTCCTCCCCTCCCCCTTCTCTCCTCTTCCTTTCCTTTCCCTTCCCTCCCCTCCACTCCCTTCCCCTCCCCTTCCTTTCCCCTCCCTTCCCCTCCCCTCCTTTCCCCTTCCCTCCCCTCTGCTTCCCTTCCTTTCCTCTCCCCTCCACTTCCTTTCCCCTCCCCTCCCTTTGCCTCCCTTTCCCTCTTTCAGCTAGCATCTCTCTAGCATCTATCTTTTTTTTTTCCCCGAGACAGGGTCTCTTGTCTGTTGCCCAGGCTGGGATGCAGTGGTACAATCATGGCTTACTACTGCCTTGACCTCCTGGGCTCATGTGATCCCTGACATCACATGTCAGGAGCTGACACCAGCCCGTGCTCCTGCAGATAGGTAGAAGCAAAGGACAAGGGCATTCAGCAGGAACAGAGTGGAGCTTGTCTGGAGCTTGTTCCATATTAGCTGTCTCTTCCTTCTCTTTCAAGAGCTACAGTGGCACATTGATATGAATTGTACCAATAAAAGTGAAAGTCTTTTAAGTTCCACCAGACAGCTGGAGAAAGTGAAAGTTTTAACAGCTGACTGACCAAATAACATGCTTACTCTTGCTAGGGATTTTTAAAATATATATGTACACTCGCACATATGCGTGTATGCATGCATGTATGTACACTCACACATACGCATGTATGCATGCATGTATGTACAGGAAGCAGACTATAGATAGAGTCTGGAATATAGGATGCTAATTAAAAAGGATCCTTGGTAATGACATCTGGCAGGGAAGAGAGGAAACAGTGGTGAGGAGGGGAGAGATGGAGCTGCAATGCAGGCCCAACCACAGACCTCACAGGGCACTCCACAGTCAGGGTGGTTCTTCAGAGCTGTGCCAACTTGAGTCAAGACAGACAGGTTTTCTTGATTGTGTCAGTTGATTGTGAGTCACCGAGGAAGGGCTGTGACCTTGTGTGAGGCAGTTCTCTGCAGCTGGGTCAGTCCCTGATGTAGTTGACAGCTGAAGGCTGTCTGCTGGATGCTCTTTGAGACCTGACCTATGAGTCTTCAATAAAGGGTTTTTCTTTCTTTTTTCTCCTCCCTCCCTCCCTCTCTCACTCCCTTTCTCGCTCTCTCCCCTCCCCTCCCCTCCGCTTCCCTCCCCTCCTCTCCCCTCCCCTTTCCATCTATCATCTATCTAGCATGTATCTTTCTTTTTTTTTTTTTTTTTTTCTTTTCTGACCACAGGGTCTCTCTCTGTTGTCCAGGTTGGAGTTCAGTGGCACCATCATGGCTCACTGCATCCTTGACCTTCTGGGCTCACATGATCCTTTTGCCTCAGCCTTCGAAGTATCTGGGACCACAAGTGTGCATTACCATGTCCAGCTAATTTCTTTCTTTCTTTTCTTTTTTTTTTTTAATAGAGACAGAGTCTTGGTTTGTTGCCCAGTTGATCTTGAACTCCTGGGCTCAAGCAATCCTTTGGCTTCAGAATCTCAAAGTGCTGAGATTGCAAGTGTGAGCCACCACACCCAGCCTAGCATCTATCTTTCTGTCTGTCTGTCTGTCTATCATCTATCTTTCTATTGTCTATCTCAAGTGTGTGTGTGTGTGTGTGTGTGTAAATTTAGGAACTCTAATATTATAGAACCTATCACGGTGCCTAGCACTTGACATAATTTGTGTGTAGGACTAACTGTGAATGATGTCTGACTAGGAATCGTAATCCCTGGGGTAGTTACTATAATTTTATTTAGTCATATAGAAAGGACTAAGAAGTACTTGAGACCTACAGAGAAGAAGAGACAACTGAAAGGAAGGATTTCTGATTCTCAGTCTGTGACCCATTTGGCCTATTCTAAAAAACAGGCAGTATCTAAATATGAGATTTTAGAAATCACTCTACTTGAAACCCAATATTCAGTTGTCAGATGCAGTTTCTTCATGTATGTTTGTTTTCCATATTTAAAAAAAAGGCTGCTGGAAATCTCATTTTGAGACTGGGAAAGTAATTTTACCCCAAACATGCTTCTCTTTGACAGCCTTATTTAAAAGGTGCTCAATTTGGGTTTAGCTTTCGTAATTAACTATGCATCCTTGGTCATTTCTTTTTCTTTCTTTTTTTTTTTTTTTTCAGGTGAGCATAAATTTTGAACAATGTGCTTCTCAGGACGTTCTTCTAGTTCTCAAATTTCTTGGCCTTCTGTTGGTCTCTAAAAAAGATAAAAGATGTCCTATCTCTTTTCTTCTTCTGCCATACTAATTTATGCAGGTCTTCATTTTCATTTTTTAAAGATTCGAATCTGGCCAGGCAAGGTGGCTCACGCCTATAATCCCAACACTTTGGGAGGCCGAGGTGGGCAGATCACTTGAGGTCAGAAGTTCACCAGCCTGGCCAACATGGGGAAACTCAGATCTACCAAAAAGTTAAAAAATTAGCTGAGCATCTGGGTACGCACCTGTAATCCCAGCTACTTGGGAAGCCGAGGTGGGAGAATTGCTCAGACTTGGAGTCAGAGGTTGCCACTGCACTCCAGCCTGGGCAACAGAGTGAGACCCTGTCACGAAAATGACATTCTTTTTTAACCATTGGCTCATGGAGCAGTGTATTTTTTTGCAAGTTGCTGTCACGGTTGACTACACATCCTCTAGACGTGATCATTTGTTAGATGGCCTCCCCTCCCATGTCTGCCATCACTGACAGTGAAAGCCAGCCTGTGACCCTGAATTGTCCGTCATTTCTCTCTCCTTTTTGCCCTTGTCATCCAGTATGTCTGCCAGCTCTGCCAACTTGACCTCAGTTTGAGTTTTCAGATTTTAGCACCTGTAATAACTGCCCAAGGCTAGGTTCTAATTATCTCGCACTTGCGATATTTTAATGACCTCTGGCCCATTTTCCTGACATTCGGGGAGACACCCTAACCCAGCAGCAGATTCATTTTCTTTCTTTTTTTTTAAGTGAAAGGTCTCACATATTTATTACTGAACCCAGCCAACCAACGCGTTCATAACAGATCCAGAGAGGAAACGCTGTTCAAAATTCTCCAGATAGTGGTGGCATTTTCAGCTTGATACGGTAACGTGATTGTGACCTTCAGTCAGCATAAATATGTGTACCATCTCATGTGCGATTCTTATAGACCTAGCTTGGTTCTTCTCCAGTGTCTCCTTTTTGAGTTGAACTTGATTTTGTTACCAGTTTTCCTCCAAATCTACTGGGGAATGGGACGATTTTGCTTTAATTTCTTGGCCAGGAATTGCTTAATCCTGAAAGCCTTGTGAGAAGACAACGGTGAGACGTGCAGTTCAAAGTGTTCTTATCACTTCGCCTTCTCTGGGCACAGTGCTGGCTTCGCTGGCCTTTTCTTTCCTTTCAAAGCCCCTGATCTTGGACGTAGGGTCCTCCTCCGGCTGCTACCTGCCTGTTTTCACTTTGTTCCCCTGGACTCACCCCACCTGATCCCCTAGGGCCACACTGGCCTTCTCTACAACCAAACGTGTTTCCCCTCAGGGTCTGTATAGTTGCCTTTCTCTCTGCCTCAGATTCTTCTCTTCCTGTTTCCCCTAGGGACACTTTGTCTCCTTGCAGTTAGGACTCTGCTCAAAGACCTATCTCCGCAGACCGAATGCCAAAAAGAGCGAGCCTCCGCTATCCGGTCTCCTTACCCTCCTTTATTTTTATTCGTGGCACTGATCAGTATCTGAAAATAGCTTCTATACATACCACTTGCTTCCTGTGTTAACTTCCCCACTGGAATGTCACCATAAAAACAGGACTCATGTCTGTCTCCTTCACTAGGAGTCCAGGGCCGCCAGGGTTTGGGCACAGAAGAGAGCACAGGATTTACACTGACCCTCAGTGTCATTATACATTTTTATCATGTATGCAAAAGCACTTTACAGAACCCAAAATATAGACAGTAAGCATTTAGTCCTTGATTTTGTGCCACAGTGCTGGATCCTGGAATACTTCCCGCCCTCCTCACTTCCAAACCCTGTTTCTGCCTTCCTTCCCATCTCAGACTAAGACTGGCTTCTCCATTAGGACTTTCCCTTCTGTATTTGAAGACACCAGTAAACAACACCTGCTCCTCCACCCATATTCTGGACAAATTGAAATGTAGAACAAAGTAGTAAGGCCAAGGAGATCAACTTTCCACCATTATTACTGAAAAAGGCTACGCTGCAGGATGTGGTTTAGATCTGCAGGTAAACGTGTTTTCCAATGCTGAACACCTAAAGAGATGGGCTTACCTGCCCTGAGACAGGTGGCCCCAAACTGAAGCAAGCTCCCCTCTGTTGGGGAAGGTCTTCCTGGAGGAGCGGCGCAGAGTATTTCCCTTTACGCGTTTTCCTTCCATGCCTTTGTAAATCTAACCACTTTTATTTTTTCAAGTCATCCGAACTCATGGGTATAACTTGTATAACTCTCTTCTTCACCAAACTGTTCAGCACCTCATGATCTATGTTATAATATGATGCTCATGTGAAATGCTCAGCAATGATTACTAATGTTAAAGTGGATTGATGGTATTGCATCCAGCTTGAAGGCAGTGCTTTGGTCTCACAGTGCCTGCACAAATGCTGTGCCCTCATGGCAGGTGTCAGCACCTCTGATGTGTCTCTCCATGATGCTCCCATCCTCAGTCATCAGCCTGACAAATGCATCTAATTTCTATCTTACAAAATGAACAGAATCGACCTGTGGGTTTATGTGCAAATCCGCAATGACTATTCATTATCAGTCAATGTTTACTCTTCATGATGCTTGTATGGGTAATGTATTACTTAAATTACCCCAAGTTCCAATCATAAAACAACTCATAGATCTTTATAAATAAAAATGGGCACTGAGTTGCAGTCCAGGCATATTCAGTAAATGATCTGATCAGCCAGTATCAGTAAGGAGACAGACAATAAGACCTTTGTATCAGTCAGGGTAGGTTAACAGGTGGTAACAAATAACCCCTGAATCTCAGGGGCTTAAAACAAAGTTTTCTTCCTCACTCATGTCACATGGCCGACTCTGGCAAATGGGAGCACTGCTCCTTAGGGTGCTCAGCCCCTGGGACCTTGCTGGTCACCATGGGAGGAGAAGGAGAGTGTCCTCACACCCACGCATATATGAAATACTCTGCAGAAGCAGCAAGTATCTTCCACTCACAGCTCATTGGCCAGAACCAAGCACGTTGCTCCATTGAACACAGGAGTCCACATGGTATCCTCTTAGCATTTCGCCACATCATGGAGAGCCAGAAGTATGTGATGAGGTACATGACTGACTGTTGCTGGCTATAACTGAGTCAGCAAGACCTATGCACACTGTATTCCGGAGTGGTCAATGGGCTTCTGGAATGAGTTGCATTTAGTGATGGAAAATAGCAATTGCTATTGATGAAGTTCTCAATTATTGTTGAATAACTTGAAAGAGTAAGATACCACTGTTCTATCTTCAATGAATGATCATATTTTCAACGGTGATGCAAAACATACACTACCTACATTTTCCTATTTTAAAATGATAAGCATAAGGTTATATTACAGTAAGGTGTTTTGTACATATCTTCAAACCTAGATGGGTTTTTGTTGTTGCTATTCCAGAGTTACAGTTAAAAGTATCAAACATACATGGCACCGGTATCTAGCTCATTATTCCCCTTCTCCTCAGAACTTCAGCTTGCCCAAAGATCTTTGTTTCTTGGCTGCTAATGAGCTGGAATTATTGGCTTATTTTGTCCTTTTTTTTTCATTGTCACTCATTGGAAGCATTGAGAATGCTGTTTAAGTGGCCAAGCATCAGGTTATAAGAAGCAAATGCATAGAATGTTCTGGACTAACTTTGTTGATTGAGTGAATCTACCATGGGCATAGTTTGCAAAAGTGGCTCAGTCCATATCCTACAAGAGAGGAAGCATGTGGTACCACGGAGCTCATATTCCATTCATGATATCGATGGATGCCAATGTGAACATTTATTTCTCCCTCTGTGATTAAGTTCTTTAACATTAATTGAAGAGGAATTCTACTTCATATTTCCCTGACTCTTCTAATGCACACTTTATATTATAGTGCATCTTCTCACAAACCAGAATTGCAATAAGATGGAAATGGAGTCACCCCATTAGATATAACCCAAGTGTTGTGGCAGCCTGGTGTGCATACCCAAAAGAGTTCCTAGTCTACGCTTCAGTTCACTTGACATTTCCTATCTGCAGTGTGTTTGACAGAGTTGAGTGTTTCTCCTCTCCTGGTTGTTTACTCTCCCTTCTTAAGCCCTTCACCCCCCGCATGCAGGTGGCACCCCTGCATTTTCCTTCTGCTGGAGTATCCATGCATGGCTGGACAGGCTTCCTGGGCAGAGTCTAAGGAACTTGGGCTTTCTTTGCTCTGACTCTCTGGGGGGCAGGTTGCTCCCCTCTCTCTAGGCTATCATCAGAACTGAGTATCAGCTACCATCTCTCTTTCCATAGATGTTACAGCACAAATCAGACATCAGTCTGCATGATAGCTAATTGTAGGTGTCAACTTGACTAGATTGAGGGATGCTTAGATGGCTGGGGAAACATTGTTTCTGGGCATGTCTGTGAGGGTGTTTCTGCAGGAGACTGTCATGTGCGCCAGTAGACTGAGTGGGGAGGATCCACCCTGATGTTAACAGGCACCATCCAAACAGCTAGGGGCCTGGGTAGAAGAAAAAGGCAGAGGGAGGGCAGATTCTTGCTCACCTTCTCTTTTGGAGCAGGGATGCCCTTCTTCTCCTGAGCTTGGACATCAGAATTCCAGGATTTCTGGCCTCTGGACTCCAGGGCTTGCAGCTGCAGCCCTCGGGTTAGTGTGCCTTTGGCCTCAGTTTGAGAGCTACCGCATTAGCTTTCTTGATTCTCAGGCTTTCAGACTTGGACCGAGACACTCTCTTGGCCTTCCTGGTTCTCCAGTCTGCAGAAGGCCATTAGTGAGATGTCTCAGCCTCTGTAATTGTGTGACTCCATTCCCCTAATAAATTCCCTCTCATCTGTCTGTATCTACATCTATATCTGTATTCTATTGGTTCAGTCTCTCTGGAGAACACTAACTAATACAGTTTCCAAAACCCAGGGGCTACATATCAAGATATCTAAATCCTTTCTCTAGGATGGAAGTGAGAGACAAACTCCCCCACACTCTTTATGGGAGGGGGTTTATAGAACCATTTATCCAAATAAGCCTTATTTTAATTTCTAATCCTACCGTTTTGAACACTTAATATGTATATCAGATTTATATCCTCAAGATGACTGAGGGACTCAGTCATAAAGTTTCTTTGTCTGGTTATCTTGTTTTCAAATCCTGATAAATAAGGACTTGGGGCCTAGGACAAAACTGAGATTGAAATAATTCTATTTTAATATTTTTACCATGCAGACATTACTTCTCAAATGTCTCTGCAAATTAACACAGAGTGAAAATATACATCTCTATAAATGGGTTAAATACTACACCAAATGTAATTCTATTGATCATTATAGTTTATATTCTCAAGTCAGAGCCATTTCATCTTCTCTCTTCATTGTATAATCCAAATTATTATTATTATTATTGTTGTTTTGCTCAAAACACTGCAGCCAAAACCTCTTTAGCTCATAAACATTGTACCCTTGGTCTGTGCATGCCCCAGGTACAGGGAGGACAGGTAGTATGATTCTTAAGAATGCCTGTCTTGAGAAGCCGAGACACTTGAGGTCACTTGAGATCAGGAGTTCGACGCCAGCCTGGCCAACATGGTGAAAACCTGTCTTTACTGAAAATACAAAAAAATTAGCTGGGCATGGTGGCATGCACCTGTAATCCCAGCTACTCGGGAGGCTGAGGCAGGAGAATCACTTGAACTTGGGAGGCCTCCGGAGGTTGCAGTGAGCTGAGATCATGCCATTGCACTCCAGCCTGGGTGACAGAGCAAGACTCCATCTAAAAAAAAAATACCTATTATTCCCTCCCCTCCACTGTCAGCCACTATTGAACATGCAGCAAATGTCCCCGCCGGCCTCTAGTCATCTCCCAAAAACATTTATTGCCATGACATTGTCGGTATGGGGTGTGGTTAACCGAGAATTAACAGCTACTGCTGGTTTAAAGGACATGGCCCATTTACTGGACAAACGGAAAAGGGTCGTTTATGTGTAGAACTTACTCTGGAGAACAGGACTATGTGAGCATACCTTGGGGACAGAGGCAGGGGAATGTCATGATAAAACAGCAAGTCGTGGCAGCAGCTTTAGTAAAAAAGAAAATGAGGCCAGGTGTGGTGGCTCATGCCTGTAATCCCAGCACTTTGGGAGGCGAAGGTGGGCAGATCACCTGAGCTCAGGAGTTGAGACCACCCTGGCCAACATGGTGAAACCTGGTCTCTACAAAAAATACAAAAATACAAAAAAAAATATCACATGCCTGTAAAATCCCAGCTACTCTGAAGACTGGGTTGGAGACTGGGGCAGGAGAATCACTTGAACCTGAGAGGCGGAGGTTGCAGTGAGCTGAGATCACGCCACTGCACTCCAGCCTGGGCAACAAGAGCAAGACTTCATCTCAAAAAAAGGAAAAAAGAAAAAAAGAAAAAGAAAATGCTCACATTTTCTACTTGTAGAGTACATTGACTGTTTTCCACCTGGTTGTTTTCTGCTTTCCACCTGGTTGTTTGCTGTGTGTGTAGCTAACACTTGAGAAATATTTTCTTCTTTCTGTTGAATTGGAACCACAGATATTTGTGCGAGATAGGACATGGAAGATCATTTAATCCAGTGATGCCTTGTTGGAGTGTGAAGGTTTTTTAGAATGTCAAAATGGTTGTAATTCTACATTTTTGAATATGCTCATTAAGAAAATACATGATAGCCAAAAGATGTTATAAACTCTACAGTGCTTTTAAATGATACTGGTTTTCTTAGACACAGGAATCTACATACATGTAAAACTTATTTGTTTTTATATGTGGTGTGCACACACCCATATATGACAAATAGTATATTTTGTCTTTATGTAGGACTTATTATAGAATGCATATGCATTTTCTTATCTTTACAATGGCACCAGTCTTGACCCAGCTGGTTGGCAACCACCAGCCTTGTCTATCATTTTATGAATGAAGAAAACATCAGATGAAGTAACTTGGTCACCCTGAAGTAGAAGAGCTGTTTGTCATTTAGCATTATGATCATTATTTATATTTCAACTGGTTGTTATTTGAGCCTATTTTGTGTCAGGCACTGGGTCACTGAGCTAAGCTCTGGGAATAAGGTAGTAAGATATAGCCCAGCATCAATTTAGAAAGATAAACATAAGGAAGCAAAAGGGTTTCTAACTTACCCTGACCATAATTATCAACAGAACCAATTCATTACTGTCTGATTTTATAGAAATGAAGTCAGTAGAAAATCTGGGGCCAGCCATGGTGGCTCATGCCTGTAATCACAGCACTTTGGAAGGCCGAGGTGGGGAGATCACTTGAGATCAGGAGTTCAAGACTGCCTGGCCAACACAGGAAAATTTCATCTCTTCTAAAATTACAAAAATTAGCTGGGTGTTGTGGCACACACCTGTAATCTCAGCTACTTGGGAGGCTGAAGCAGGAGAATCACTTGAACCTGGGAGGCAGAGGTTGCAGTGAGCCAAGATCATGCCACAACACTCCAGCTTGGGCAACAGAGTGAGACTCCATCTCAAGAAAAAGAAAAGAAAGAAAATTTGATTAACCATATAGTCAAAGCTATCATATCACCAGGCATGTAGATAAAATGAGAGCCTGTGATGCCTAACATACTTCTTTGAATATAGTAGTCACTCATTATTTGTTGAATGAAAAAATGAATTAATGGGAAGAATGTAAAGAAGGAGTAAGAAAATAATATATTTCGAGACCCTATATGATATTGCATTGATTCCTACATATATAACGCATATATAACTTAATCTAGATGGGATATTCTGCACCTAAAAAAGGAAAAAAAATCAAAATTCTGTTACCTTGTGAATTGATTGAAAGTGATTTACAGATGTGTTTTACTGATAACCTGCATAGAAGTTACGTGTTGAAACTGTGATTTACTGGTAATATTGGCATGATTGCATGAATTATCTGTGCCTATTATTTTCTAACCATCTTCTATTTTTTCTTAATTATACGATATGGAGAAGGAAAAACTGTACTATATTTTATAGATGGTAGAAGACCAAGACAAAGAAGGTAATGTCAGTTACCCGTGGTCATATAGCAAGTACATTCATCCAAAACCAAGAAAAGAATCGTACTTCTAGATGAAGGTGCTAGGTTAAGGTTTAGTAATCACAGCAAACTGTAATGGTGGTGAAACTCTGCAACACATTGAAAAAACTGCACAATTTAGATCATGTAGTTTAGGTGCATAAGGAATGATGACACTGGCTACAAATAAGTGTGGGAGGAAAATAACTGGGGATACTGAATTTCTTCATATTATTCACTGCCTCTCCTGAATTGTATAATATCTGCACCTTTCTCTAACTAGTCAGAGAATAATTTCTTTCTGGAGGATGATCTTGATGAAAAATGGAATCGTGTGTGTGTGTGTGTGTGTGTGTGTGTGTGTGTGTGTGTATGTGTATGTGTTATTAGTTTCATGTGACAGGCTTTAGGTGATGATTATGAACATCAGGGATACTTCAAGTGTGAAATAAACATGAAGCAGCGTGACAAACCTTAACTATCAGTAAGGCAAAATAAAAAGAGTATTGCTATGATCTGAGTGTTTCTATGTCCCCAAAATTCACATGTTGAAATCCTCACCCCCAATATGATGGTATTAGGAGATGGGGGCTTGGGGAGATTATTAAGTCATGAAGGTAGAGCCCTCATGAATGAGATTAGTGCCCACACAGCAAGAAAGCATCATCTGTAAATGCTTTGAACCGGGAAGTGGGTCCTCAGCAGACACTAAATCCACTGTCACCTTGATCTTGGACTTCCCAGCCTCCAGAACTGTCAGCAATACATTCCTGTTGTTTAATAAGACACTCAGTTTGTGGTATGTCGTTGCAGCAGCTGAATGAACTAAGACAAGCATATTTTGGAGGGGAGAAGCAATGAATGACCTCTGGGGAGAAAGAAGATAATTTTTTATCTTCTTCCTTTGCTAGGTAGAGTAGATTGGGAATCTTGTTCCTAAATCTTTTATAGTCAGAGGTCAGGTCTTGTGAAAGGATCAGGTTTTTTAGTTGTTTCTTTTGATGCTGGCATTTTGTTGAGGAAGGATAAGGAAACAATTGTGTGGCTCTTCTGGAAGTGCTTCAGCCCAGAGGACAGAGGCATTTCTCAGTATCTGCAGGGAATTGGTTCCAAGACTTCCCTCAGATACCAGAATCTGGAGATGCTCAAGTCTCTTTTATAAAATGGCATAGTATTTGCATATACCCTATGCATACTCCCATATACTTTAAATCCTCTCTAGATTACTTATAATACCTCATACAATGTAAATGCTGTTTAGGTAGTTGTTATACTCTGTTGTCTTTTTTGATTTATATTATTTTTATCATTGTACTGTCATTTTAATTTTATTTCTTATTTTTGGGATATTTTGGTCCTTGGTTGGTTGAATTCATGGATACATGGATGCCAGTGTGGAGGGAGGGCTGACTGTGTTTGCTTTTCCTTCCTTCACCTTTCCACCTGCCATCCCCACTCTCCAGAGAGCTGAGCTGCGGTTACCTCTTTACTTTGCCTTTAGCCAAGAAATAAAAAGCTGTTTATTCTTTCCAAATTTTGAGATTCAGATGCCATTGCTTCTCCCTCTAAAGGAGAACTTTAAATGGGAAATATCTTATATCTTCCTCAAAGTGGAAAAAGCATATTGGGAAATATGCAAAGTAGGAAAATACTCAAGGAAACTGTGAGTTTCACTCTAAAAATCACCATCAGAACTGTTCATTAAACTGGGAGTAAGATCATGGCATCATAGAACGTTTATTTTTGTTTTTATTATTTTATTTATTTATTTGTTTGTTCATTTTAGACAGAGTCTCACTCTGTTGCCCATGCACAGTGGCATGATTTTGACTCACTGCAACGTCTACCTCCCAGGTTCAAGTGATTCTCGTGCCTCAGCCTTCAAAGTAGCTGGGACTACAGGCATGTGCCACTATGACTGGCTAATTTTTATATTTTTAGTACATATGAGGTACATTTAGTAGAAAAAGTACATTTGCATTTTATATTTAGTACATGTTAGCCAGGCTGGTCTTCAACCCCTGACCTGAGGTGATCTGCCTGCCTCAGCCTCCCAAAATGCTGGGATTACAGGCGTGAGCCATCCCACCCGGACCATAGAATTTTTAAATGTCAGGAGATCTTCAAGGTTATCTGATCCAACCTTGATCCTAAAGTGGAAATCTCACGTATAAAATCTGGCTTGAATACTTCCAGTGTTGGTGGGAATGCTTTTGCTCATGGCTCACTGGCTTTTATGGAGCTCTAACTGATACAGGGCTCTGCCTTCAAACTCTGCCTGGAGTGAACAGGCATATAAAACATTTAATCAACAACACCCAAGACTGAGGTGGGAAAGCAGGAACAGGAAGGATGAATGAACACACACACACACACACACACACACACACACACACGCGCCATCCTGCCCTGCCAGTACCTCCTGACTCATATCAGTTGTTCCTTTGGGTGGTTAAGATTTTAATAAAGAAAAAGCAGCAAGAAGATGAAGAGGAGAAATGATATTCCCTGTGTTCCTGCAACCTCAACAGGTTCCAGGGTCCCTTTGCTCAACAGGTGGCTGTGGGGTTGGCTGGCTGGCTGTCAGCACTGTCCTACAGGGTTCTTGCTGCTGTGAGGAAAAGCAGATTTCAAATACCAAGTTTAGCATCCCTCCATGCTGTCTTGAAAATACAGCCAGATAAACAGCATTTATCTAAGCAGGCCCAGGGCAGCACATCCACAGAAATGATTAGGCTTCGCTGAGGAGTGCTGGCTCTTTGAAAGCAGTCACACGGTGGATTAACACCCTGCCTCCATGCTGCTCAGTGAAACATTGCATTTATGGCTTCCCAAGGAAGGTGGAGTTTTTACGCAGGTTCACAAAGCTGCTTCTGTGAACCACAGTCAGTCATAGTGCCTACCGTTCTCATGGATCAGGTTTTTGGCCCATTGCTGTGAAGCTGTGAGACTAGTAGTAGTGGGTCCTACCTACAGTGTGTTTGGATGTGTGTGCATATGCATGTCCACATGTGCATGTGATGGATAACGTTTGCAGGAAAAGTTTGGTATAAACACCAGAGAAATACACCACATATGTGCCAGCACGTGTATATCAATTTGGATGAGGATTTGAGTTTTTTTTTAACAGAAAGCACTGTTGTTCAGCTTCCAGAAGTCCTCTGTTTGAAAATGCTCATATATATATATGAAAAAGAAACTAGAAAAGCTAGATTTTTGCTATAAAACTAGTAAAATCTTTACATTACTGCCTTAGTCCACTCAGGTGGCTATAACAAAATATCATAGACTGAGTGGCTTATAAACAATAGAAATTTATTTCTCAGAGTTCTGGAGGCTGGGAAGTCCAAGATCAAGGCGCTGGCAGATTTAATCACCAATGAGGTTTCATTCTCTGGTTCACAGGTGATTACTTCTTGCTGTGTTTTCACATGGCGGAAGGGACAAACAATCTCCTTCAGACCTTTTTTATAAGGGCACTAATCTCATTCATGAGGCTTTGCCCTCATGATCTAATCAATCAGCTCTTGAAGCTCCCACCTCTTAATACAGTGGTGATTACAATTCAACATATGAATTTCTGGGAGGACACAAACATTCAGACCATAGCCATAGTAGTATTTCACGTAAATAAGTGGTTTAATTCTATTAAATGTACATCCCTCCTTGCTTGCTGATGTGGTTTGTCTGTGTCTTCACCCAAATCTCATCTTGAATTCCCATGTGTTGTGAGAGGGACCTGGTGGGGGAGGTGATTGAATAATGGGGGCAAGTCTTTCCCATGCTGTTCTGGTGATAGTGAATAGGTCTTACAAGATCTGATGGTTTGAAAAAGAGAAGTTTCCCTGCACAAGCTCTCTCTCTCTGCCTGCTGCCATCCATGTAAGACGTGACATGCTCCTCCTTGCCTTCTGCCATTATTTTGAGGCTTCCCCAGCCATGTGGAACTGTAAGTCCAGTTGAACCTCTTTCTTTTGTAAATTGCCAGTCTCGGGAGTGTCTTTGTCAGCAGCATGAAAATGGACTAACACAGTAAATTGACCAGTAGAGCCAAACATGTGGAGATGACTTTGGAACTGGGTAACAAGCAGAGGTTAGAATATTTTGGAGGGCTCAGGAGAAGACAGTAAAATGTGAGAAAGTTTGGAACTTCCTAGAGACTTGATGAATGGCTTTGACAAAAAATGCTGATAGTGATAGGAACAATAAGATCCAGGCTGAGGTGGTCTCAGATGGATATGAGGAACTTGTTGGGAACTGGAGCAAAGATGACTCTTGTTATGTTTTAGCAAAGAGACTGGCAGCATTTTGCTCCTGACTGAGAGATTTGTGGAATTTTGAATTTGAGAGAGATGATTTAGGGTATCTGGTGGAAGAAATTTCTAAGCAGCAAAGCATTCAAGAGATGACTTGGGTGCTGTTAAAAGCATTCAGTTTTATAAGGGAAGTAGAGCATAAAAGTTTGGAAACTTTGCAGCCTGACAGTGTGATAGAAAAGAAAATCCTATTTTCTAAGGAGAAATTAAAGCTAGCTGCAGAAATTTGCATAAGTAACAAGAAGCTGAATGTTAATCACCAAGACAATGGGGAAAATGTCTCCATGGAATGTCTGAGGTCTTCACTGTAGCCCCTCCCATCACAGGCCTGGAGGCCTTGGAGGAAAAAGTGGTTTCGTGGGGGAGCCAGGTCCAGGATCCCCATGCTGTCTGCAGTCTCGGGACTTGGTGCCCTTTGTCCCAGCCACTACAGCCATGACTGAAAGGGGCCAACACAGAGCTTCATTCAGTGCTTTAGAGGGTTAAAGCCTTAAGCCTTGGTATCTTCCGCTTGGTGTTGAGCCTGAGAGTGCACGAAAGTCAAGAATTGAGGTTTGGGAACCTCTGCCTAGATTTCAGAAGATGTATGGAAACGCCTGGATGTCCAGGCAGAAGTCTGTGCAGGGGTGGGGCTCTCATGGAGAACCCCTGCTAGGGCAATATGAAAGGGAAATGTAGGGTCAGAGCCCCCACACAGAGTCCCTACTGGGGCACTTCCAGAGCTGTGAGAAGAGAGCCACCATCCTTCAGACCTCAGAATGGTAGATCCACTGACAGTTTGCACCGTGCACCTGGAAAATCTGCAGACACTCAGTGCCAGCCCATGAAAACAGCTGGGAGGGAGGCAGTACCCTGTAAAGCCACAAAGGTGGAGCTGCCCAAGACCATGGGAACCCACCTCTTGCATCAGCATGACCTAGATGTGAGACATGGAGTCAAAGGAGAACATTTTGGAGCTTTAAGATTTGACTGCCCTGCTGGATTTTGGACTTGCATGGGGACTGTGGCCCCTTTGTTTTGGCCAATTTCTCCCATTTGGAATGACTGTATTTATCCATTGCCTGTACCCCCATTGTATTTAAGAAGTCACTAGCCTGCTTTTGATTTTACAGGCTCATAGGTGGAAGGGACCTGCCTTATCTTGGATCAGACTTTCGACTGTGGACCTTTGAGTTAATGCTGAAATGAGTTAAGACTTTGGGGGACTGTTGCAAAGGCATGACTGGTTTTGAATGTGAGATTTATGAGGGGCCAGGGGCTTAATAATATGGTTTGGCTGTGTCCCTACCCGAATTTTATCTTGAATTTTAGTTCCCATAATCCCACATGTTGTGTGAGGGACCCTATGGGGGGTAATTGAATCATGGGGGTAGTTACCCCCATGCTGTTCTTGTGATAGTAAGTTTTCAAGAGATTTGATGGTTCTATAAGGGATTTTTCCCCTTTGCAAGGCACTCACTCCATCTTGCCACCCTATGAAGAAGCGGCCAGCTTCTCCTTTGTCTTCCACTATGACTGTAAGTTTCCTGAGGGCTTCCCAGCAATGCAGAACCATGAATCAAGTAAACCTCTTTCCTTTTAAAATTACCCAGCCTCAGGTATTTCTTTGTAGCAGTGTGAGAATGTCGTAATACAGTGAGTCTCTAGTGGCCCAGGGATTTCCATTTATTTGAGTGTGGCATTTGTGACAGTTACAGCACTTGGGCATTCCCAGGTCCTTGTCCCAGCTTGGCTAGGCAGATTTGAACTGCTTCATGGCTGTTTCCTCCTGATCTTGCCCTCTTAGGAGGCTTTACGTGACTCTTTATTTCTTTCTTCCCCTCACTCCTCATCTCATTCTCCCAGTCAGTAGAGAATTTAGACAGTTAGCAATTCATAATTCCAATCTGAATAAAGAACATCTCTTTAAAAAAACATCTATATGGACAGGCTCTTAGAGTAGTTGCACTCCTCTGGGTTGGGGGAGCTTCTCAGATGACTTAAGGGAAACTGGAAAAGCGTTTACATTTTTATGCTTTTTGGGGTGAAGGTGGTGGTAGGAATTGTCTCCTACTATAAGTGAGTAGAAAACAAGGTAGAGGGTGACAAGTCCTTGTGAAAAGCCCAAACTGCTATAAGATCAGAGGTTAACAGGCACAAATGGGTAACATTTTGTTAAATATGTCTGAAGAAACTGATTTAAGTTAATCGTTATCACTAACCTTTTGTTCTATGCATAAAAGTGCTGGTCTTGGGTTTTAGAAAGGAGTTTTGCTTATCCTGTGTATCAATCAGAGTTCCAGCAAAAAAGAGAAGGCACACTCAAAAAATGAGAGTTAAAGATGCTCTGTCCAGGCTTGGCATGGTGGCTTATACCTGTAATCTCAGCACTTTGAGAGGCCAAGGCAGGAGGATTGCTTGAGTCCAGGAGTTCAATACCAGCCTGGATCACATAAGAAGTAGGAAGACCCTGTCTCTACTAAAAAATTAAAAATTAGCGAGGCATGGTGGCACTTGCCCATAGTTCTAGCTACTCGGCGGGCCAAGGTGGGAGCATCACTTGAGTCCAGGAGTTTCAGACCAGCCTGGGCAACAAAGTAAGATGCTATCTTTATTCTATTTAAATAAATAAATAATTAAAAAGAAGCTCTCTCCAGAAGGGTCGACAAGGTTAAGGGGACCATCAGTGGGTGGAGAAGAAAAACGGACCAGTCATCCAAAGCAGCCCTTACCATCTTTACATTTTCATCAGGTGTGTGCCAGCCTCCAGCACATACTGCATCCAGAATTGATCTGAATCTTATTGGCATCCAGCAGCCTGCTGGGACAGCCTGAGTTGGCCTGTGATAGATAGGATGATAGATCTTATTTGACACATTTAAGCCTGAAGGTATGAGAGGAGGGAGCTCTTGATAGGACCTTTCAAGGGTATTCAACCCCTGAAAGGGTCTGCTTGGCTAGAACTAAAAACTGGGAAGGGAAAGGCAGTGGCTCTTTCTAAACTGCAGCCCCCAGTGACAGAGCAGAGGACAAATGCTCTTCAGTGCTGCTCTCTTCCTGCCCATGTCTCCATCAGAAGCCAGACACAAGGGATCCTGATACAAAGTCAGCCTCCAGAACACAGATAAGGGGAGACAAGAGGGAAGAGCAGGTCTGGAGGGCCAGCAAGAACATCCAGCTGGTTCTTCCTTGCAGGGCTATTCACATAAAGGGGTAGCATACAGACACAGGACAATTGTTGGGTGCCATTCTCTAAAACAATCTATGCAGGCTGACATCAAGGTGATGATTGTAGACACTGAGACAATACTCTTAGAAAGAAGAGTTTCTTCTAAGTTGGGGATTTACAGTGACAAGAAAACATTCATTGACAATAGTCAAGTGAATGCATTTTGAAATGAATTCTTTATTAGAAAGCATGGCATAAATGCATGAAGACGATGAACATCAATCGTCATTAGGGAAATGCAAATCAAAACCACAGTGAGATACCAATAAACACTCAGAACAATTGTTATAATAAAAAAGACAGACGGTAAGGAATGTTGGCCAGGATGTGAAGTAAGACCCCCTCCCACTTGCTGATGGGACTATAATGTGGTGCAGCCATTCTGGAGAATAGTTGGGCAGTTTCTTAAAAATGTAAACCTAAGTTTACCATTTGGACCAACAATTCCACTTCCAGATATCCACTACTTACCCAAAGGAAATGAAAACATATTTCTATCCAAAGAATAGCACATTCATGTTAGCTGAAGCATCATTCACATTTATTTCTAAAGAGGAAACAGCCCTCAGATTTGTCACAACTGGTAAATGGATAAACAAAATGCCGTACATTCATACAATGGAGTACTATCTAGGAAAGAGAGGAATAGAAGAAGCATAAATGGAAGGAAGGAGGGAGGGGGGAGGGAGGGAGTAGAGAAAGAGAAGAAGGGAGGAAGGGAGGGAGAGGAGAAGGAAGGGAGGAAAATGGGTGTGGATGAGGAAGCAAATAATCTACTGACACATGCTAAAACATGGATGAACCTAAAAAAATTCTGCCAAATAAAAGAAGCCAGACACCTATTGTATGATTCCATTTATGTGAAATGTCCAGAAAAGGCCAATCTATAGAGACAGAATTTTGAGACATTTTAAATTTTTGATAATATCTCCCTTCTCCTTGGTCCTGCAGTTGAGTGTTACTGATTGTTTTGTGTCATGTATTACAGAAAAAAAGCCTGGGGTTTGTTTTTTTGCTTAATGCCTGGTGCGTTTGTTTAGCTTTAATCTGGATTATGGAGATTTGTTTTTTTTTAAAAAGTCACATCTAATGAGGAAAAACATGCAAAGCTTTTAACAGAAATAGAAATAGCCCCTAAAGCTTTTAAAGAAATATTTTTGAAGAGAACTTCTAACCCTAAGTGCAAAGCTTTTAACAAACATAGAAATAGCCCCCAAAGCTTTTAAAGAAATATTTTTGAAGAGAACTTCTAACCCTAAGCGGAAAGGGTCAAGATGACTTTTTAAACAGAGGCTGTAGACAATAAGCAAGACAGGTGACATAGAGGAGGCACCGCCTATGCAATTCCCTTAATTCTCAAACTGTAAGAATCCATGGCTCTGCTACAAGCTGGACCAAGACAACAGATGTGGTACTTCTAGTAACCAAGTTCCACAGAAGTCAGGCATGTGTGCAGTGGACTCTCCCATGTGTTGCCTGCTATGTATATTCATGTTGCCCTCTCTGGTCTCCCCAATATACATGTGGGGTGCTTGGCTCCACGTGTCCAACTGTGTTGGTTCCTGAACCGGAACAGCTAGTTCCTGAACCCGAACACATTCCTCTCCTTCTCTCTTTTCTGCATTCTCTCCATCTCCTCTCTGAAGATCCCCCCTAATTTTGGTTGACTGTGACATCTCCCATTTCTGACACCTATGTTACTTGTTACCTGTGTTATAACTGTTGGCTCTGGATTATATTAAATTTAGGGCTTGATTATGGTTTAGTTTTATTCCTTTATTTACTTATTAATATTTTTTGAGATGGAGTCTTGCTATGTTCCCCAGGTTGGAGCGCAGTGGCATGATCTCAGCTAACCTCTGCCTCCCGAGTTCAAGTGATTCTCTGGTCTCAGCCTCCCAAGTAGCTGGGATTAAAGCCCGCCACCACACCTGGCTAATTTTTGTATTTTTTGTAGAGATAGGATGTCATTGTGTTGACCTGGCGGGTCTTGAACTCCCGACCTAAGGTGATCCTCCTGCCTCAGCCTCCCAAAGTGCTGGGATTACAGGCATGAGCCACAGGGCCCAGCCATTATTCCCTAATTTATTTGTGCTTATTCATATGATATTTTCACATGATGGCATTCAAGTTCCTTTTGGGTAGCTTATAAGCACCCTCCTTTGCAACCCGTTAGAAGCAGTGATATTATTTGTAGTATTTGCCAGTTGCTGTGGCATAGATACTCCTGCCATTGCCAATTTCAAGCTATTAATTGTTTAACAGCTTCTCATATAATTCCTGAAAATTTAAGCACCAGCTCTTTTGAGCAGGTATGTGCCAGCTCCAGCAAATACTGCATCCAGAACTGAGCCTAATCTGACTGGCATCCAGCAGCTTGCTGGGACAGCCTAAGTTGGCCTGTGATGGAAGTTGAGGCCGTTGAATATTTATGATCTGATAATGAATATAATATTTGGGAGCTCAAAGTCATAATATACCATAGATAAGCTCTTATGTATTTATATTCCCTAAAACAATAAAAAGAACACAATAAATAAAGATATCAGTAACATTCTATGTATCTTAAATCATTAATAATAGGTTCAGTGTTTTTAGTTTGGTTATAATTCATTAAAGTTGTTTAATGTAGACTTTGTGTCACTTTCTGACTGAAGCCTTAGAAATGCAAAGACCTGGGAAACATACATTTCCCTCAAGGAGCGCACAGCAGGAAAGAAAGAAAAGGAAAAAGAAATGTGAATAAAATACAGTCTTTGATAGTACTGCATTGGAAAGCATAGATCCCAGAGTCGGAGGAGGGGAGAGGAAGGACTAGGAAAGAATAAGGATAAACTTCCTGAAGACATGGTGCCTGAACAGAGCCCTCAGGGACCATACATCCCTTAGGAATGTCTTCCTTCAGCTAAGGTGGCCACAGCAGCTGAATGTAAGAGACATTGTTTAAGAATTAGCTTTATGATAGAATTTAGCCTTTGCTTCAATAGGCATCATCCAATGATGATGGCGGGCCACCAACAGATGATCAGAAAGCTCATCTTCATGGCTTCTTTGGTGCCCTTCTAGCTCTAACATATGAAAATTATACATTTTTTAATGCAAAGGAACGTAGCCTGGATGCCAAAGCATTGCAGACACTAAGCAAGAATAATATGGTTCTCATTTGCAGGTTTTTTTGACATGTGAAATCACAAACGCACTTGAGCTGAACTAAGGCAGCCTCTGAAAGAACTGAAAATGAAATCAAGGTGGGAACAAAACACATCATTTTCTTTGTTCTCTACAAAAGAGAGGGTAGCCACCTTCAGGTTACCAGATGCTTTTGTTCTGCCATCACCTGGCCTTTCCTGGGTGCTGCCTAGGAGCTTTGTGACTGGATCTCAGGATCGGTGTTCAGTGCTCCACATGGCCCCTCATCCTGGGACTGTGCTGTGGCCACACAAGGCAGGAGAGTGCTCTGGAGTGACACTCCCCTCTACGCCATGAACATCCCCCCTTACCTCCAAATTATGAGAGCAAGTTTTCACAAGGTGCCGTCCAGTGAAAGTCTCCCCTGTGATTACTTGTGGAGAGGGTGGAGACCAGTCTTAAAAGGTGAGGATTACTGGAAATGTTGGAAAGGCTCCGTGAGAATCTCTGGGAGCTGAGCCTTGAAATCAGTATTTTTATCAAGCTCCTGAAGTAACTGTTCACACCCTTTAGAGCTTGGCACGGTGTCTGACACTGCAGATGTCGGTCTATACATGTTTTCTAATTGAACAAAACTTACCTTTCCTCCACCATCTACCCTTACCCACTCGAAACAGCTTCACTTACTGGCTACTGAAGGGATTTGGTGGATAATAGATCTTATTTGACACATTTTATTTCCCCTTAAAAAGACTTATCTATTGTTTGTAACACTCTCTTTTTTTGTCCACAGTCAACAAATTTTCTCCTTTTTCTAATATGTCTTTCTTTTGAAAAATAAACTAATGTTTTTATCATTATCATGTAACCACCCAAGGGATTCGTCCTGCCACCGCATAAAGAAAGGCCACTGGTCAGGTGGCAGAGGCAGGAGAATCGCTTGAACCCGGGAGGCAGAGGTTGCAGTGAGCCGACATCCCGCCATTGCACTCCAGCCTGAGCAACTCCAACTAAAAAAGAAAAAAAAAAGCCACTGGCATTGTGATAGAGAGTTTAATAGACACAAGGCCGGCCACACCGCATGGGAGATGGAGTTCCCACTGAAATCATCATCATCATCTTACTCAGAGCTCTTTGGTTAGAGGTTTTTCAAGGGCAGTTTTGGGGAAAGGGTGGGGCTGGCTAGGTAGCAGGTGCTTCCTGCTGATTGGTTGGGGCAGAGATGAAATCACAGGGGGCTGATTTCATCTGCAGGCCAAATCACTTCTGTGTTGGGCCACAGGAGTGGGGTTGTTGGTCCAGGTGGAGCCATGGGTGTCAGATGTGCAAAAACCTGGAAAGATATCTCAATAAGCCCATCTATAATAGTGTGGTGTTGTTTGCAAGAGAAACTGGGGAAGTTGCATATCTTATAACCCCTGGAATCATGTCTGCGTTAGTAGAACTCAGGCTGATGGCCTCCTATTATTAGCTTTACAAAAGTGGTTGAGTTTTGGGTAAGGCCTATTATTATGTACACTGTAGCCTAAGTGTTTTCCGAAGGCAGCTGGGCCCAAGAGCCCAGGAATAATTAAGGGTAAGGCAAGGTGGGGGTTGGGTTAGCTTAACTTACTATTAAAATTTTCTCACTAATATAACTTTTGCAAAGGCAATTTCAATCACAAGGAAACGTACACACACATAGTTTTATTTAAAAGCCAATTAAAATAGAATGACATATGTGGATGTTTACCACCGTTGAGTCTCCTTCAGATGGTAAGACTGTCTCCCACTGCCCTCTGGTTGGTTTTCTAAAACCTTACTTCATATGTAGGGAGGGGTGCTTGTGTATTTTATGGAGCATGGAAAAGGAATGGGGTGTCCAGTTTGGGCATTTCGTATGGAATATGCAGGTGGAGATTCTTGTGTTGGACCATCTTTATGTGACCTGAAATTCACATTTAAGTCGCAACAGTCAGTCAGTGAGTTTTAGCTCTCCTTCCATGTACCTCCCACAGTGATTCCTAGAAATAGGCTGGTGGAATTTTTGACCACCTCTCAGTCATTATTCAGCTCTTTTCCACGGGAGTCTTTGCCAAACCTGGGAGCACCCGAGTTTAGGATCCTTTCTCCCTAGGTAAAACACAGTGCCATTATTCCCTCAAAAGAGAGTTGTAGTGGCTCACGCCTGTAATCCCAACACTTTGAGAGGCCGAGGTGGATGGATCATGATGTCAGGAGTTTGAGCCTGGCCAACATAGTGAAACCCTGCCTCTACTAAAAATAGAAAAGTTAGCCAGCCATGGTGGCATGAACCTGTAGTCCGAGCTACTCGGGAGGCTGACTCAGGAGAATTGCTTGAACCTTGGAGGTGGAGCTTGTGGTAAGCCAAGATCGTGCCACTGCACTCCAGCCTGGCCACAGAGCAAGACTCCATTTCAAAAAGAAAAAAAAAAAAAAGAATAAAAAAAGAATTGCGGAAAGATAGAAGAGACATCCCAGAAGTGGTAAGGATCTAGTAAAACTCATTTTCATTTCTAATTGTGGTAAATCTTTCCGCCTTCTCAGCACTCTGCTTCAACTCTTTCCCATTCATTTCCTGCAAGCCCCTCCCCTCTCTGGGAAAAAGTAGGGCACTTTCCCTTGTGGGCCTTTTAGGAACACAAGAGTGACTTCTGCTTCTGAAGAGTAGGTGTGAGGATAGTCATCTAATATCCACTCTATTATCAAATTTCTCTAGATTTCCTCCTAATTCAGTATTCAGTCAAGATTCTCACATTACATTTAGTTGTTACATCTTTTACATCTTTATAGTATAAAATAATAGTTGCATTTTGTATACATATGTAGATGTTCAAACACACCCCCACACACACTTTCTGTCTCTCTCTCTCTCACACACACACACACACACACACACACACACACACACACAATCTAGCAGAAGTCCCATGTCATTCTGTATTTGTCATATGATTTCCCCATAGTGCCATTTAATTTGGTTTCTTGGTTTCCATATAATTTGGAAGTTAGGTCTAGAGCGGCACTGCCCCACAGATCTTGCTGTGGGGTGGCTGTGTCCATCACTGGTACTGGCCAATACAGTAGCCACCAGCCTTATGTGAGAGGGCTAGGATGATAGAGGAAGATCAATTCTAACTGACTTAAATTATCCTAAATTTAAATCTGAATAGTCACATGTGGCTAATGGCGACCATACTGAATAGCGCAGGATGGGATGCTTTATTAGATCCACGATAGACGTTTTGGCAAGGATAGATGATGTTGTGGGCTTACTGCTTTCCTTTGCTTGACTGCATCTCGTTAATTCTCTCTCACTCCCTCTTTTTCTCTCTCTCTTTCTCTTCCTTTTCCTCTCTCTCTTTCTCCCTCTTATTGTGAACTCCTGAATGCTTTTCGAAGCTAGTTTTTGAATCCTCTTATGTAGTTTGATTTAAATTTGTCTTTGGCACAAGAAATTGTCACCAGCTCACCTTGACCAAACCTAGACTTGGTAGTAACTGGTTTGTTTTTTGTTTGTTTGTTGTTTCTGGGAAGAAATGTTATTTAGAAATCAGGATCAGGCAACTAAATTTGCTCATTGCTACTGTGTCAATGTTTCTCAACCCTTTCGGTAGAAACTGTAAGGACGTTATGTTTATAATCTTTGGTTCACACTATATTTTTCAATTCAGGTTTAATATTACAAAAAAATTAAGTGGGAGAAAATTAATATTATGAGTGTTCTTGTTCTTGTTTTCTTTTTTTTATACTTTTATCTCCTTTCTCTTAAAAAAAATCATGGTGGCTAATATTATCAACATATCTCTTTAGTTTTCTAATGTATAATGTTGTCTCAAAATTAGAATATCAATATTACTACTAACAAACCCATTAATAAATTTAGGGTATGTTTTCAGACCTATTTTTTTTTTTTTGCCCTTAGACTTATACATCCCACTAAAATGGGTCAAAAAACTATTTTCAAAAATTATTTGAAATAATTATTTTTTCTCTGTGATTATCAATTTGATGTGTAGTTGATTTCATTTATTTCTGTTTATATTCAATTTTATGTAAAAATGGTTTTATTTTTCCCTTTTATTATACTAATTTCTATTCTTTATGAATGTAAATAAAAAGCATTTTAATTGTATTGCAATTTTTACGATGTACCACAATACAATTATATCACTATTTTTCAGAACATTTTCTGTAGAAAATGTATTCTAATATTAATAAGTTGAATTATTGACAGACTTTCACAGTAAAACTCATTTTGTAACTTGGAGATTCCATGTATTTTGTGAAAATTGAGGCTAATGTATCCAGCCCCCAAAATGGAAGTACCTCTTCTAAATACCCCATGGGCTTTCATGAGGTCCTGCACTTGTGACAACTGTATTTGATTATTTTACTGTGAGATTAGTTTTTTCCCTTTAATTTAAACAAATATTGGTGGAAGCGTTACTTTTTGCCAAGTGTTTTAGTTCTTGTTAATTACTGATATATACTGTAAACTGCATGGGGACCGGGGTCTTGTGTCACATCCATCCTTTCATCCCCACTCAGAGCACCTCTGGCCCAGCATAGGTGTTCCATAAATGAATATTGGCCATGCACAGCGGCTCACGCCTGTAATCCCAGCACTTTGGGAAGCTGAGGTGGGCAGATCACACAAGGTCGGGAGTTTGAGACCAGCCTAACCAACATGAAGAAACCCCGTCTCTACTAAAAGCACAAAATTAGCCAGGCATGGTGGCACAGGCCTGTAATCCCAGCTACTCAGGAGGCTGAGGCAGGAGAATCACTTGAACCTGAGAGGTGGAAGTTGTGGTGAGCTGAGATCAAGCTATTATACTCCAGCCTGGGCAACAAGAGTGAAAAACTGTCTCAAAAAAAAAAAAAAAAAAAAAAAGAATATTGAGTGGATACATGACTAAACAGTTCTCTGGGCTTCACTCTCCATGTGGAAATGGGAGAACCATTCAATCAAATCCATGTTACGTTCTAACAAAATTCTTGTGCATGGCCACCTGAAAAAAATATTGGGCCTCCCCTGCCAGTTCTTTTACATTTTAATGATCTCTGTGTATGCCGCAGAAGTGCAAGTATAAAATTGCCCTCAGGATTCCAAGGAGGATTAAATGGTGTTTATGGGAGCCTCTCATTAATGAAAAAGTGATCAGAATCCTTGGTTCTTGGATCCTGGCAGTCCTTTGCGAGACATACCACACTAATAGACTGCCACTCTTTCTCTTTATTAAGGCCGATTCATCACATTTTCCAGTTGGGATGGATGATAATGCCACATTTAGTTTTCTGTATTTTTAAGCATCATCTCTTCCTAAGAGGATGTGTAATGTGATTCAAGCTGATGTGATGAGGCAGACCATTAGCGAAATGCCTTTCAGTCTCTGCTTGATTAATAAATATTTCCTCTGCATTTTATTATGGGCAGCTTGCAAAGGGAGCCAAAGTTTATTGCTTTCTTTTTTTTTTTTAAAAAAATTAGTGAAGTAACATCAGCTATTATGCATAATCAGTTCCAGCTTGTACATTTGTAAGGTTTTGATTTGGAAAAAGGAAAGAAGACAGGGACGGCTGCAACGTTATGAGAGAAAATTCCAGTAAATTCATAACAGTTCAGGTATCTTTTAGTTTTGCTTGTTAAATACTTTCCTACTTTGCCCCCAACTCCCAGACATATATCTAAAAAGAATCTCTTTCTTACACCCACCAATTTTTTACCAGTCTTCTGAAAACAGTAGTTCTCCAAATGCGTTCCCAATCAGCAACATCAGCCAGTGTAGCCTGAGAAATTGTTAGAAATGCAAATTTTCAGGCCCTACGTAGTCCTACTGTGGAAGTTGGGTCCAGCTATCTGTTTTTACTAGCCCTGTCAGTGATTCTCAAACTCAAGTTTGAGAACTATTGTTCTAGAAAGAGTAAAATAACATTCTCTTCTTAGTGATTAGTTTCAAGTCAATGAGTAGACATTCAAATTCCCTTGCATTTCTAAATGGTCATTGGCCTTTTTTTTTTTCCAATGTGCTGTGAGTGTTTTTAATTTGAGAATCAGCTTGACTCAAGTATGACACTGGAAAGGTGTTTTTATTTTTAAGGTACAGAGAGTAAAGTCTAATGGAGAAAAATATATTTTACTCATTTAAAAAGCATGAATCATGTCATCGACATAAAGACGTCATTCTTCAAACTGGCATTAAATAAATCTCCGTAACAAAGTTAATGTTGCTTTCTAAATTGCTGCCGTCATCGTGATGTTACAGCCAATTTTTCTAGGGTAGAATTATCTGGACTCTTGTTTTCTTTTGTAATTAAACCTTTTTCCTACTATTTTGCATTTGACTGCTATTAAGACATATCATCAAAGATGGATGGAACAGAGAAAGGAGTTGTCACCTTTAGATTGTATCTGCAAGGAACATAGAGAAATGCAAATCAAAACCACATTGAGATACCATCTGACAACAAATAGAATGGCGGTCATTAACAAATCTGGAGACAATAGACGCTGGAAAGGATGTGGAGAAATAGGAATGCTTTTACACTGTTGGCGGGAGTGTAAATTAGTTCAACCATTGTGGAAGACAGTGTGGCAATTCCTCAAGGATCTGGAAAGAGAAATACCTTTTGACCCAGCAATCCCATTAC
>CAUYLG010069356.1:0-80261 GCA_963573385.1 Cacajao melanocephalus | reverse complement strand
AACTTGGATTCATTCTCTTCATGACATTCAGGTACACCTATCAGTTGTAAATTAGGTCTTTTCACATAGTCCCATATTTCTTGGAGACTTTGCTCATTCCTTTTTACTCTTTCTTCTCGAAACTTGTCTTCTCGTTTCATTTCATTAAGTTGGTCTTCGAGCTCTAATATCCTTTCTTCTGCTTCATCAATTCGACTGTTAAAACCTGTGCATACTTCACGAAGTTCTCGTATTGTGTTCTTCAGTTCCATTAATTCACTTATATTCCTCTCTAAATTGTCTATTCTTGTGAGCGTTTTGTCAAACCTTTTTTCAAGGTTCTTAGTTTCTTTACATTGGGCTAGAACATGTTCTTTTAGCTCAAAAAAGTTTCTTAATATCCACCTTCTAAAGCCTAATTTTCTTAATGGATCACACTCATTCTCCATCAGGCCTTGTTCCCTTATTGATGAGGAACTATGATCCCCTGTAGAAGGAGAGGCATTCTGATTTTGAGTATTCTCAGCCTTTTTACGCTGGTTTCTTCCCATCATTGTAAGTTTATCCACCTGTCGTTTGTGATTGCCAACTTTCAAATTAGGTCTCTGAGTGGACGTCCAACTTGTTCATTCCCAACATCGAAATCTGAGCAACCCACTGCGCCAACTAAAACAGCGGCATTAAGATTCGTCGTGCTTTTCTGCCCGGGAATCTCCGGTCTGGCTTCCCTCTTGAATCCCTTTTTCAATCAGGTAAATAGGCGAATCTGCCTTCCCGAAGCTCCAAACGTCGACCAAAAGGGGACTCAGTCCCCTTTACTCTGCACCGAGAACCGCCACACCGAGAACCGCTGCGCCGAGGCGCCGGCAAAACCGCCACGCCGGTCACAAGAGTCGCGCTGGCGACCCTTGGGGCTCCTCCGCTGGGAATCTCCTGGTTCGTAGGCAACAAAAATTCATCTGTTAGTGTGGCGTCCTCTCGTCCTGTGCACTTTCTCTGGGAGCTACAATCCTGAGCTGCTAGTAGTCAGCCATCTTGGATCTCTCTCCTCCATTTTCACCTTACTCTCACTTTATTATTATTTATCAATTATCTCCTAATTTCTGTGATTGCTTGTTATTCATGGACAAGCTAATTGAATATGTTGCACATAGGACAAGTGTCAGAGAGATCTTTTCTTAGACTTCAATGTACATTATATTTCCTCAATGAAGCTAGCTCATTTTGCCATTTTGTGCTTTCACAGAACTTAATATGACTTAACAGTTATAGATTTGTGTGTGTATTTGACTAATGTCTTCCTAATTGTAACCTCATGAAAAGAGGTACCATATCATGGTTCATTCTTGGGATATCCTCCATCTGACGTAGGGCTTGGTATATTGAGGTACTCAAAATGAAAGATTTCAGTGATTCAATGAGTCAAATTAAGAGTTTATTTTTAAGTCACATTCCTTCAGGAAATGAAATCTGCCTCATGTGCAACAGGTAATTGTAGATAATAGAGGAGGGGCAAGTGACAAAGAAAATAGAAGGTGGCCAAAATGCAAAGTCAACATGGGTGTTTTAACATTGGCCAAGCATGGTGTCTCACGCTTGTAATCCCAGCACTTTGGGAGGCCAAGGCAGGCAGATCATGAGGTCAGAAGTTGGAGACCATCCTGGCGAACACAGTGAAACCCCATCTCTACTAAAAATAGAAAAAGTTAGCCAGGCATGGTGGCATGTGCCTGTAGTCCCAGCTATTGGGGATGCTGAGGCAGGAGAATCACTTGAACTGGGAGGCAGAGGTTGCAGTGAGCCGAGATTGTGCAACTGCATTCCAGCCTGGGGGACAGAGTGAGACTGTCTCAAAAAAAAAAAAGAATGTCAACATTTAGAAAAGAGGGACAGAGATGAAAAAAAACCCAGATGTTCAAAAAGTAATATAGGAACTTTGATAGAAGTAGGTTATTGGGTATAACGAATGAAAAAGTGATAATTTATGGATACTAGCCAAAAATAATTTGTGTTGTAAGTGACCCTTGAGCTAATTTTAAAATACAACTTATTTAAGGCACAGTTTATAATGATATAATTCATCTATTTCAAGTGTATGATTCAAATATTTTTTAGTAAATTTACCAACTTCTACAAACCTTACCATATATCAGTTTAGGAACATTTTCCTTGAGCTGGATTTTGAAAAATGAGTAGGTTTTCTAGAGAGACAAGAGAGGAAAAAGGTATTTTTTAAAAAAGGGAAAAGGAGTGAGCAAACAACTGCAAAATTGGCTGATGTTAATAAAGTTTTTATTATGTGCTCAGCTAAGAGCTTTACATTAATTATTTAATTTACTCCTCATAACAAGACAATGATGTAGGTAGCATACTTACAACCTTCATCTTACTGATGAAAAAGCTAAGGTACAATGAGTATACTACCTTAGATCACATCATTGACAAGTGGTGGAGTAGAACGGGAATTCAAACCCAGGTAGTCTACATCCTTAGTCACTCTGCTTTCTTGATTGGAAGCCCCCAAGTTCTAAAAAGAGTGGTACAAAGGAACAAAGGAACTTGAACGACTTGAGTGCAGAGGGAGTGGGAGTGAACAGGAGCACTGGGCTTGCTGTGATGGGCTCCAGCTTCTGTCTGCTGTGATTGATGGATTATAGAGATGAAGAAAGAAGAAGACGAGCAGGTTTTATTGAGTTTGATATTTTTCAGTGTCATTCAGGTAGAAATATCCAGTGGGGTCTTTTTCCCTCCCCTCCCCTCCCCTCCCCTCTTTTTCTTTCTTTCTTTCTTTCTTTCTTTCTTTCTTTCTTTCTTTCTTTCTTTCTTTCTTTCTTTCTCTTTCTTTCTTTCTTTTCTTTCTTTCTTTCTTCTTTCTTTCTCTCTTTCTCTCTCTCTTTCTCTCTTTCTTTCTTTCTTTCTTTCCTTCTTTCTCTCTCCCTCCCTTCCTCCCTCCCTCTGTTCCTTCCTTCCTTCCTTCCTTCCTTCCTTCCTTCCTTCCTTCCTTCCTTCCTCTCTCTCTTCCTCTCCCTCTCTCCCTTCCTCCCTCCTTCCTTCCCTCTCTCTCTCTTTCTTTCTTTCTTTCTTTCCCCTTCTTTCTGCACAGTGAACCTGAAGGTGATTGGGTATACACAAATGGGCTTGTGATAAAGATTTAGCTCTCACTAACACAGAGTTGGCAGCTAAAGCCAGGAATGTGAATAAGATTAGACAGAAAAGGCACAAGGAATGAGAAGGGAAGGAATAGGACAGAACCCTAGAGGATGTAAACTTTTGAAGCTAGAGCAAAGCAATATGTTATGGACTGAATTGCATTCCCCCCAAATTCATATGTTGAAGGCATAATCTCCAATGTAGCTGTATCTGGGGACAAGGCTTCTAAAAAGTAAAAAATGTTCAATGAGATAATAGAGGTAGGGTTTTAATCTTATAGGATTGGTGGCTGTATAAGAAGGTCAGTGAGGGGGAGAGAGAGAGAGAGATCTCCCTCTTTCCACGGACATGCATCAAGGAAGGGCGATATGAGGACATAGTGAGAAGGCGACTGCCTGTAAACCAGGAAGAGAGTTCTTACCAGAAACTGATCCTGCTGGACCTTCATCAATTTTTGTTGTTTAAGCTACCCAGTGTATGGTATTTTGTTATGACAGCCCTAGTTGACTAAGGCAGAAGAGGACTCAACTATGCAGCCTAAGAATGAATAATCAGAGAGGGAGGGAAAATACCAAGATCAAATAGTGTCATGGAAGTCAAGGTAAGAGTTTCACAGAGGAAGAGTAAACTGGATACACTCCCAAAATGTTATCATGTTTGACACATATCCATTAGATATGACAAATAGGAAGTCACTGGTGAACTTGGAAGGGTATGGAGGTCATGAAGCAGAAACGAGATTGTAGTGGGTTGAAGAATAAATGTGAGTTGAAGAAGTGGATTGCCTAAAAAGCACTTTGCATTAGCCTCACCTGGGAGCATGTTGGAAGTTCAGACTCTCATGCTTCACCCTAAATCTACAGAATCATAATCTCATTAATTATGATAACAATCAAATCTCATTGAACGTGGTCCTCAGATTCATGCTTCTCAAACCCAGTTTGAGAAGCACTGGGTTAGGGTATAGATTATTTTTTCTAAGAAACTATATGAAAATGGAAGGAGAGAGGATTAGTAGATAGGGGAAAGCAAAAGTGAATTTTTGGTTTTAAAAGTGAGACACTTGATTCTACTGACAGTCTTGTAAGGAAGGAATCAGAGGAAAAGCAGAGATTAAAAATAAAACAGCAAGAAAGAACAACCAATGGCACAAGGACATGGAGGATGCATTCAGAAGTAGGGTGAAGGAATCAGACTTGCTTGCGAGTAGGAATGCCTTCCACTTCAGCCTAGGAAAAGGGAGGTGGTGGGTTATGCAGACATGGATTTTTAGGTAGAGGTTAGGAGCTAAGGGAGTGAGTGTCCAAAAGCCTCATCTCTTTTTCTCTCTGAAGTTGGAGACATGAACACCTGCTGAAAAGGAAGAGTGAATGGGCAGAAAGGAAAGTGGTGAAAATGAGAATCCATGGGGTCTGGGTTGAATAGGCAAGTATGTCCCTATGGAAGCATGAAGGAATGAGATGACAGGGAGTGACTGAGAACTGGAATCCTAACTGAAAGCCATGCAGTCAGGAGGGGTCAAGGATGGGTACACTGGAGTTAAAAATGCCCAGGGTGAGGATGTTCTGGACGATGATAATGTCTTGAGAATGGCCAGGGGAGTGGGTGGCTGATGAGTGGTAAAAGATTGCTGGAATGATGGAGATTTTGAGCAGAGTATGTCAAACAGATTGTCAGGTGGGTGTTGGGGTCATCCATGATGACAATAAGATGGAGACAGAAGACTGAATTAGACTCAGGTTCCAAAGTTCTCAAAGGGAGATGCATTATGGCTTCCAGGAGGAAGAGGCAGAGGATGGAATAGAAAGATAGAAAAAACTGCAGTGAAGAAAGGATTTTGTATGAGTGGAAAAGTAATGGCTAACAGGTGACTGGGGAGCAAGCAGAATGAACACAGTGATTCCGAGGCCTGGGTATATAAGGAGGGGGCACCAGGAAGGGAGCAGCGCAGTGTGTTCCATGCTGCTCCCAGCCATCAGTTCCTGCTATAAGCTCTTGTGTTGCTGGCTGCAAGTCACACTGCTGCTTCTGCTTCCGAGCCTGTCAGTCCTTCCCATGATCACTGGCTGTCACCGTGCTGAGCTGCTTCTCATCTGCAGCCTCTACAGCTAGCATGTCTGTTTCAACCCTCCTGCCTCAGAGCCCATCATGCAGGATGAGACCCTTAATGGTCAGTGGGGCCTCCAGGATGTGAGAGATGCTCAGTCAATGTTGGTGTTGTTGTTTCCCATCTCCCCTTTCTCCTTGTAAGTTTTGTAGACTGGAGAGTAGAATTCACGTACACTGGGAGATGCAGAGGAAAAGGGGCTTGAGAAGAGTCTAGAAAAATACGACTCTATGTTTAGTAGACATGGGATTTCTTCATATTGGCCAGGCTGGTCTCAAACTCCTGGCCTCAAGTGAACCATCCCCCTTGACATCCTGAAGTGCTGGGAATACAGGTGTGAGCCTCCATGGCTGGTCATATTCTTGTGTTTCTTGTCTATCCATGTTTAAACATATCCCAGCCACTTCAGTACTTCATTGCTGAAGTGACATTCGGCTGCCAGGATATATAAAATGGAAAAGCATTGGATGCTTTAAACCTGGAGAGTGACAGGATCAGCTTTGTGTTTGGGGAAGATCATTCTATGGACATTTAGAAGTATGAATTGGCAGGCAAAAGGTTAGGGACGAGGAGGTAAGTAAAGATTTAATTGAGCTTTAGAATGGTTGAAAATATGCTGATGCTCAGAATGAATTGGAGTAAAGCAAGGTCTGGATTAGAGAAATAGGTGGAATGTGGTTTCAAATCACGCAGACACATGGGGTTAAGAAATTAAATCAGCGTGGGTCAGCACTGAGAAGGAAAAGGAAAGAGGTATGAGAGTTATTTCTTCTTGTAAAGATGGAATTCAAATTGGGTTAGAATCACCTTATGTGATCGTTAGTTTCATTATTCAGTTATTCTTCTAATTCTTCCAGTTGTTTGTTTATATGGTTCTATTTAACTAAAATAAAAACTTTGACTGAAGTTTCATACCAGTTGTTACATCAGGAGCCAGGAACTAGAGAAATTTTATTTACAAATTAAGCAGAGCTGTTAAGAATATTTTTGATTGTAGAATTCAACTTACATTCTTTTATTTCTTTCTTTTACTTTTTCTTTGACACAGAGTCTCACTCTCATCCAGGTTGGAGCGCGACGGCATGATCTCGGCTCACTGCAACCTCCACCTCCTGCGTGGAGCAATTCTCATGACTTAGTCTCCCAAGTTAAGTAGCTGGGACCACCGTCAGGTGTGTGCCACCATACCCAGATAACTTTTTGTATTTTTGGTAGAGACAGGGTTTCTCCATATTGGCCAGGCTGGTCTTGAACCCATGGCCTCAAGGTAAGGAGTTCAAGGTAAGGTAAGGAGTTCAAGGTAAGGAGATCCTCAAGGTAAGGAGTTCAAGGGAAGGAGATCCACCCACCTTGGCCTCCCAAAGTGCTGGGATTACAAGTGTGAGCCACTGCGCCCACTCAGACTCTTATATTTCTTAGCTATCCATGTTTAAACATATCCCAGCCACTTCTGTACTTCATTGCTTATTTCTAAATTGTCTAAAACAAACTATGAGAATGTGTAGCTATCAATATTATCTATCTATCTATCTATCTATCTATCTATCTATCTATCTATCTAATCTATCGCTAATATTATAGATATAGCCAGACTGAAACCGGGAGGCTGGAGTGAGGTGAGATAGAAAGAACTGCTATAGCACATGCTATAACAGAGCTTGCCAATGTACAATAATCTGGATTCATCCATTATTTAACTGCTCCTCAATCAAATTTCTTCTGGGTGATATAATTTTATTAGATAGACCTTTGACTTGCAAAAAGAAAACTGTTATTAAATGTGTGTACTTGTATTAAAGGCACATTATTCTATGGCTATCAGTCCATTTGGACTGCTGTAATGAAGGACTGTAAACTGAGTGGTTTATAAACAACAGAAATTTATTTCTCACAGTTCTGGAGGCTGGGAAGTCCAAGATCAAGATGCCGGTGGATTGACTCTCTGGTGAGGGCCCACTTTCTGGTTCATAGATGGCACCTTTTTGCTTTGTCTGCATATGGCAGAAGGGATGAACTCTGGTCTCTATAGCTCTTTTTAACTACATGAATCCAATTCATAAGGGCTTCACCCTTATGACCTCGTCACCTCCCAAGGGCTACACCTCCTGATACCATTGAACTAGGGATTCAGTTTCAATATATGAACTTTGGGGACACTCAAACATTCAGCAATTAATGAAGCCTCTTTGTTATACATTCAGGCCTGCTTTAGATTCTTTTGAAAATGGGGGGCTAACTACATTTGGCAAAATGTGCTTTAGGAGCAAGATCTTACGGAGGAGTAGAGCATGAGAGTTGACAGGTAAGGGTTAGCTGGCCCCTGTTTGAGTTCCAAATTCCTGTTTCCTACGCAAGTCAATTGTCTTTTTAAGCTTCATTAGTTTCATTTGTAAAACAAAATGTAAAATAACAGAATCTACCTCTGAGAGCTGTTAGGGGAATTAAATGAGATAATATGTACCGAGCCTTGCCATAGTGCCTGGCATGTAGAAGGGGCTCAGCATTGCTGGTCACTGATGTCCCTTTTCACAAAGATCTACAGAGTTTACAGTAAGAAAAATTACTTTTCTGTTCAGCACTAAAACTAGGAAATTCGGAAGAATTTGAAGGAGAAAATGAGATGAGGATACTTCTAGATAGAAAAGCCAGAAAAATATTGCAAGGGAAAAGAAAAGATTAACAAAACAGATAGTCACCAAAGTGCTGGAAAGTGAGAAATAAATCAGCAAATCACTGGCTATTTATGGGCCTCAGTTTTATCATTAAGCAAAATAGGGACTTTCTGCTTGACTTATAAGGAAAATATAAATATCAGATGATAAAAGAGGAGCCTAAGTGCTTGGTAAATGTGAAGGGGAGTAAACGTATTGCATGAATGCAGGCATTTAGGAAATGAAGAAGACTCCATCTTTTTAGAAAACCCTGCAAATTACCCACCTTTCCTTACTAAAGAGCTATTTTTTGCCTTCCACAATTTGAGAAGAACAATCTATGTGGAAACCTGTAAAACAATCTAGGAGTCCAATGTTTCATGTTGTTTACTGATAAGATACACCAGGGAAGGCTTGGATTGGTCATCAGGCCTAGACTGTGTTCTTTAGTTTTCTGGTTGTTTGAACCAGGAGCAAACCTAACTCTAATCCTAACCCTAACCCTCACTGTCACCCTCACCCTAACCCTCACCCTCACCCTCACCCTCACCCTCACCCTACCCTTAACCCTAACCCTAACCCTGAGACTTTACCCCTCTGGGTCTACTTCTTTATTTGTAAAATGATAAATCTATCTGTTTTCTATCTTACAGGGTTATTTTCAGGGCCAAATATTTGGTGAAAGATTCCAAATAAAATGTCTTATACAAAGAATCCATTGATTATTCATTTGAATTGTAAATATTTTGAAAATTAGGTGAGATAAAGCATAACAATTTATGGCTTTTCCATAGGATGGAATATTATGCCACCCTGATCACTTATGTTTAAAAATATGGAAGAATGTTTATGAAATAACAGTAAATGAGTAGAAGGAACATGTACAGATGTGTACACAAAGAAAGGAAATGTAAGAAGATACACACCAAAATGTCTATGGCTATTGTTTCTGATTATTGGAATACAGGTTTATTTGTTTATTTTTTTCACTTCTTTAAAGTTTCCTGCCTTTTCCAAATTTTTAAAATAATATGCACATGTTGCAACTTAGTAGGGAAAAAGCTATTTTACTTTGTGTGTGTGTATGTATGCGTGGTGACAGGGTCTCACTATGTTGCCCAGGCTGGTCTTGAACTCCTGGGCTTACATGATCCTTCTGCCTCATCCTCCCAAAGTGCTGACATTACAGGCATGAGCTACTGCACCTGGCTGAAAATGGTTATTTTTTTTAAAAAAACAATAAGATAGTGTATATCAAGGTCTGCAAACAGTGCCAGTCACACACTGAATAGGCACTCCTTAGATGTTAGCTGAATCTGAATGCACTGTTAAAAAAAAAGAAATTTCGGTGGCTCACGCCTAGGCGGGCGGATCATGAGGTCAAGAAATCGAGACCATCCTGGCCAACATGGTGAAACCTCGTCTGTACAAAAAATACAAAAATATTAGCTGAGCGTGGTGGTGCATGCCTGTAGTCTCAGCTACTCGGGAGGCTGAGGCAGGAGAATTGCTTGAACCCGGGAGGCGGAGGTTGCAGTGAGCCGAGGTCGTGCCACTGCACTCCAACCTGGTGCCTGGTGACGGAATGAGACTCTGTCTCAAAAAAAAAAAACAAAAAATTGTGGAGGAGGGCTATATGTCCAAGGTTCTGCCATCAGACAGTTGTTCAAAGGAAATAAACAGAAAGACAAGACCCATTAATTGTGCCACCACTATGAGATCAGCACATAAGCCCTGAAGTGGATGTCAGGAAAAACCTTGACCCCCTAACCCTGAACGGGTGCTATGACTATTTCTACATCCTCAAGACAAACAATTAGAGTTAAGCTGCTCTTGTCCTGGGTACAATCAGAACCACGTGAAGGATTTAAAATTGCACTGTGATGACATGTTACAGAGCAGCTGGCTGGCTGGAGGGGTCCTATAAATGTCACAAAGAAACTTACACCAATAGGGAAGGCAGGAGACAAAAATAATAACAATAATTCTTTGCATTCACATAGCCTCTTTCATCTGAAGAGCTCAAAGTGTTTTACAGATGTTATATCCATTAAAACTTATGCGGCAAGCATTATTCTCCCTGGATTACAGATGGGGAAGGAACTGTAATCCTGTCACTTAGACTAAAACTGGAATAAACATGTAATTATCTTTGAGGGGAAATCTTTCTAACGTAACCCTTTCCTTCTGCAATTTCCTATTGCTTCTGAGTGAGTAGGACAGGTCACATCCTTGGGCCTGGAATATCTGCTACAGGTATCCAAACACTGAAATGAGATCACCTCTCAGTATTTTTTTTTCCAGACGAAACATATTTAACTTTTCAAGTCTTTCTTCAGAAGCCTGAACGTCCCTTTTCTCATTTCCCTATAACCTGGGGATGGTTTTCAAGTTGGGTAACTAAAACCAGTGCCTGATACTTCAGCCCAAATTGATCAGTGACTTTACCTGGATAAGCTGATAGTCTTGAGGTTAGATTTGTGTTTTTGCAGCTGGGCCTTTCACGAAGATACATTGTTTTGATTTTGGCATTTTTCTGATAAGGCAGTGACTTCCATTTCTGATTTGCACAATCTTCTTGGTTCCTTTGTTCTTTGATTTGGAAGTTAATCTTTTAAAAATGAAGTAAATTGACAATCTTGGAAAGAAGAAAAAATATTTAATGCTGTTATCTATCTAACAACTATTACTATTTTTGTATATTCCATTTTGTCTTTATTCATATTAATCTTTTAAGATTGTTAAAATAATACTGTATATGTCATTTTGTATTCTTTAAACTGCCTTCTGCTTTTTCAAAATTAATTCTTTTCTTGATTCTGCTTTTAAAGATCTCATTATATTATAAGCATTTTTCTCCACTGCCTCTTAGAAAATAAGCCAAATTTTTACTGTATAATCAGGACTCTATATTTGTTCTATAATTTGCTCAGCTATTAGAAGATATTTGCATCACTTAATTACAATGCCCCTAATCAATAGTGTTCGATATCAGTTTCACTGGACTCTTGTTAAAACTGGATTTTATTATTTTCTGAATTGGTAAAATATTTACATTGCTTAAAAATCTAATTTGAATTTCCTCACTATTCACAGAGTTGGCTATTTTACCTTTTCTTTTTTCAGTAGACTAAATGTATCCCCTCTTTTTTTTTTTTTTTTTGAGACAGGGTCTTGCTTTATCACCCAGGCTGGAAGTGGAATGATGCGATATCGGCTCACTGCAAACTCCACCTCCCTCGTTCAAGTGATTCTCCTCCCTCAGCCTCTCGAGTAGCTGGGATTACAGGTGCCCATCCCTACACCCAGCTAATTTTTGTATTTTTAGGAGAGATGGGGTTTTACCATGTTAGTCAGGCTGGTTTTGAACTCCTGACCTCAGGTAGTCTGCACGCCTCAGTCTCCCAAAGTGCTGGGATTACAGGTGTGAGCCACCACACCTGGCCTTTACCCCCTCTTTTTAAAGGTGTTGCACATTAGATGAAGAATGGCATATAAACCTAAGCTAAGTAAAAACAATCTTGATATGAAAATAATAGTACTAATAAAATCTTGTACTTAAAAGGCTCCTTTCACTCTAGGGTTCAGTATCGTGCTTTATTCTTTGAAATGCTTTTGTGAGGTAAACAAGAACTACTATTCATCAGTTTTAAAGATGAGGAAAATAACAAGAATAGCACTTGGTGCTATGACTCAGACAAATTGCTAGCTTATGAGCAAATAACATTGTTCTTATTTTTTCACTGGCTTTAATTATATTCTTAGAGCAATGATGCCTCAGTTGTCTCTGGCTTTGATCATTCACATTCTTCAGGCATTATTGCTCTCCCCTGTGTTTTGAATATATATGTATTAATAATATATTTTATTAATTTTAATATATATTAATTTTTAATTTAATATTAATTTTAATATATATAATACATATATTCAAAACACAAAGGTGAAAGCAATATGTATTTTGTAAATATTTTGAAAATTAGGTGAGATAAAGCATAACAATTTATGGCTTCTCCATATGATGGATTATTACGTCACCCTGATCACTTATGTTTGTGATGAAAATTCAAAAATACGGGAGAATGTTTATGAAATAACAGTAAGTGGGTAAAAGGAACATGCATAGATGTGTACACACAAAGGAAATCGGCTTTCCTCTTTGTGTTTTGAATATAAATCCAATATATATATAAATATATAAAATAAATATATATAAATAAATATATATATAAAACCCAATATAAATAAAAATATATAAAAATATATTGGTTTTTAAATATATATTTTACATATATAATTATTTATTTTATGCCAGTATAGTATGCAGTGGTTAAAAAAAAGTCAGTCAAGCCCGTCATTTGACAATATGTAGGGGAAGAAAAAGAACTTATGAATTTAATGTATTCTTAGAACTAAAATGGTTTTCATACATGTCAAAGAGTCAAATTAGTTTGTGCATGTAGATGGACTATCACCAGTGATATATTTAATATTTGGATTATCATTAGGAATTATCATTAATGATATATTAATGATATGTCATTAATACATCACTGATTATCATTAGTAATATATTTAATATTTGGCTCTATCTCTGATCCTTATTAATGTTTAGTTATGATTTAGCTTGATGAAAAACCCTGGCCATTAACTAGAACTCATTTTTTTTTCTGCTCATAGATTTTAAACTTCTTCCCCACCCTTTCCCAAACTGTTTTTTTCATGATCTCTATGTTAAGTTGTCTTAGCTTGTAAATTCAGATGGTTTCTCTCTTTTGCCATACTGTGAACACATAAACCTACATAAACTAGGTTTCCTTCTGTGCCCTTCAGGAAGATGGTCTCTTGTCTGTTAAGTCAAAGTACTGAAATTATCTTCTTTAGCCATTCATAATCTTTGATCCTGGCCAGGTGCAGTGGCTTATGCCTGTAATCCTAGCACTTTGGGAGGCTGAGGTGGGTGGATCACTTGAGGTCAGGGGTTCGAAACCAGCTTGCCCATCATGGTGAAACCCCATCTCTACTAAAAATACAAAAAATTAGCTGGGAATAGTGGTATGTGCCTGTAGTCCCAGCTACTGAGGAGGTTGAGGCAGGAGAATCGCTTGGACCCGGGAGGTGGAGGTTGCAGTGAGCAGAGATCTCACCACCACACTCCAGCCTGGGAGACAGAGTGAAACTCCATCTCAAAAAAAAAGTTCTTGATCCTTTTCCAGGATAGGATGTGCTTCAGTTACACAGCTGGGAAGGAACTGCTTTTTAATAGAATGTAGTTCAGTGACAACTTTGGAATTTAAGTTTCTGGAAAACAGCTAAGCAAAGCAAATTTGCCACGTGATCCTTACCCCGTGGGGTCTCTCTCCTGCAGTCCTTTGCGTTTATATTTATGTGAAGTAGAATGAGAGAGAAAGCGGTTTCAGGACATACTTGACCCGCAGCTGAAAAAATTGGACTGGATTCATCCATAGAAATGCTTCAGCTTATGAAACAACGAAACCTTTTGAAGTGGGAGATAAAGTAATGGAAAGTGGCAGGAGAAAGGTAGGAATCCAGACAGTGAAACAGCGCAGAGTGATTCCGATAAGATCTCGAGGAATCTAAGAAAAATCAGATTCAGTTTTCCCACGCCCTCCACCCAGTGCCTCCTTCCCTCTCTGCCGGTGATTTAGTTCTGGCACTTTCCAGTAACTTCTGTCGTGAAGTAGACCTGGCCCAGTTCCTTCCCTTACTTTCCATCTCTCATTCTTAAAGAAGGTTTACTGGGTTGGACCTGCCTATCTGCAGTCAGGCTTTGGTTGCTGTGAAGCTGAGACATTGTTCTTTCTGGCGACCACCTGACAGTAATTAAGCAGCCTCTCCTACCTAGAGCTGAACCAACTGGTTCCAAAATTGTATTTTCCTGGAACATCTTGTTAAACCGGAATGCTTTGGCAGTTAAGAAACCACTGCTCACACCTGAACAAATCAGTCTGTTTTTCCTGAAATGTAGTACATGTTCACCTCCTGGCACACTAAGGTAAATGGCAGATCCAATTGTCTGGCTTAAGCAGAATGTCGTGAGATCATTGTATCATCCTGGAGCCTTAAGCTAAAGATTGCAGAGAATCAAGAGCTATACCAATTGATTTTTAGTCTAATTATACAAGCAGGCCAGATGAAAAAGCCCAGAAAAAGAAAAGACTTATGGGGATGTTCAAAAGTATTTGGAAAAGGTGAGTCTACTGCCAACAAAACTGATTTTCCAAAGAAACAATATTTTTGAAATATGAAATAATTCTTACATGGCATGTATAAAACACACACACACAAACACACACACACACACACACACGCACACCATATCTATTGTACACAACCTACCCCTTCTCTTGGAAAATAAACTCTTTCAAAAATCAGAGTGTTCTGGTCCATATTTTTATACCATTATTATTCTTTACCACTTCTTTTTCTCTGGGCAAACGCCAGTCATTCTGTGCTAATTTGTAGGGCAATCTGAGAAAAAGAGATGTCAGGCTTAATTCAAAACAAATGCTTAAAAAGCACTTAACCAAATGTATCTGAAAATATTTTTCCCGTATCTGGATCTAAAGGTATTTTTCTTTTTGGAAAAAAGTACAAAAAAGAAGCTTTTAGGAAGACAGATGTATTAGAACAGGAAGGCATGACTGCTTCCCTTACATTCCATTTCCAGGGAAGGAGTTGGCTTCTTACTTTCTTTTCACTCTGTGGAAAACTGCTCTTAGAATGTTTCAAAAAACCACAGTGACTAAGTGCCAAGTGCATTCTAGAATTGATACCCCCCTCCCCTCCCCTCCCTGGAGAAAGAGTCTCTCTCTTAGCCCATAGAGCCATGATGGAGCAACCAGTGGTGAACTGCATGAACTTTGGTGCTCTGAAATCTGACACACTGGCAGGGAATATTAGACACAAAAACCAATGCTTTTCAAATGCCATGTGGAGATATATATTCCTCCAACAGTAAGCAGATGAACACAGCCATAAGAAAACCAGGAAATGAGACAAGCTCCTTTTGTGATCTAGCCTCATTTCATTCATTTAATTTGGTTTTTGGCTGATGCCAGCCCACTCTTTTCCTCTGGCTGCCCTTCCCTGCATGGATCCATACATTTCTGCCCCAACTCAGTAGAGTGGTACAAACATTAAGAATAGCCTCTTGAGCTTTGAGAATTTACTCCTTATTCTTCCTGTTCTTGTTGGAAAAAAATCCATGTCATTAGGAGTCTTGTATTCTTGACAATCATAACTTTAGGAGATATAATAAACCGTTCAAAGGTTGATCAATTCTGGGATGAAATTTTAGAATGGGGGAAGCTAAACACATGTCTGGCTTTGGAGGGTAAATGGAGGTGTAAATATTTACAATAAACAATCAGATTTCACACACTCGGAGGTAGGGTTGTCAGTCATAGCTCCAATGGTGATTTCTGTCAGAGGCAAAGAGAATGAGGATACTTACCGCCTCCTCAATGATAACCATTTAATCAGATTCCATCGTTTGGATCCAAATGACTAACGGAATAGCTTGCACTCATTTGTTCATTTTATGTAACAATACATGCAATATGCAAAATTATGAAAATGAACACAGTGGCATGTTTTACACCAAGAAATACAACAGTAGGACTTCAGTACTCCTGGAAATACATCTTTTTTGTGCTTCTTGCCAGTACATTACTTCAGTTGCTAATATAATAAGTGTACTTATTTCAAGAGACAGTTTTAAAACATAGTTACATTTTATTACACTTTTAAAAATGCTTCTCACCTATCCCATATCACTGAGAAATGTATTGGTCCAATCTTTTATTGAGTGCAGCCCTTGTCCCATTTATGACCCAGGACCGATGCATCAGCCTATAAATGTGATTTCTCTGAAGCAATGGAAGACAAGTATCTAGCTCCTATGACAGGAAGACATTTAACACAATTGTTTTGCTACTCTAAAAATGCTTCTGTTGCCAGCATCCCTGATAGGAAGCAAGGCTTCCCATGGATCACGCAGTTTCTGGAAAAGCACACAATGTTTTGAAGAAGCTAGTCCTAATTGGTGTGAAACATCTTGAATTGCTGAAGTTCTAATGGAGTTGAAAGAGCCCCTGGAGAATCAAAGAAAGAACAAAATGATGTAATGGTCTTTAGAAGATAAAATAAAAACAGAATGAAAAATAATGCTTTAATTTATTTCAGAGAGAGATGTCAATTCTTAGTTTTTGTGGATAAAGTTGCCAGATAAACCTTTCTGAATCTTGGGGTGGGTGGACTGTTAGACAGAAAGAGGACTAGCATACAATTAGTGCCATCTAGTGGTTGTATAGAATAAAGACAGATCACTTTAGCAAATCAAGAACACTGTAACATCTCGGAAATGTACAAGCAGGCTAAATTACAGTTTTTAGATTAGGCTGGCTTGAGTGTATATCTCCATTTATTCACTAAGTAATAAACCTCAAGTGACATGGCAACAGTTTTAAATAGTTTTGGTAATGAAGCCTAAACAGGAAAGAGTTGTGCTCTCTATAGAAAATAAATTGCATAGAGAAAATAAGCCCTTTAACATGTTTTAATTTGTCGTGTTTCAACAAAGTCCAAGTTAAAACTACCATGATATTTAAAAAGGAAAACCTACATCTATTTCAAAATGTCATGCCAATGAGAGTTTTCTGTTACCTGTAAACAATAAACACATTCTAAAGTTAGACTATAAACTGAGGGTCTGTTCAAGAGGAGTAAGACAGAATCCAGGGGTCCAGATACTTGGATGGAAAAAATTTACATCTTTATTTTCACTACCCTAAATCTGAAACTTAGCACTGCCTTCAATCAAGAATGTCAGCTGCAAGCCACAGTAGTGTTAGCAATACCCGAGACTTCAACACCAAAACAAATGAGACATTTTCATGTCATTACACTTGTTATTTATCCACTAAATAATAGCAATGATTAGACTCTGACATCAGTTCTTGTTATTTAACAGGTAATAAAGAGGCAAATATGTCATCTTGTTGTACATTTAGTTTTAAAACATTTAAATAACTTTTCACTGTAATCTATTCTCTTCATAATCCTATGTATTTTATTTAAAGCATTGATGAGCATTACTCTGACAGAGTCTACAGATTATTTTTAGACTGATGAAGGAGTCCATGTGCAAAAAAGTAAAAAAAGAAAAATCCTGATCTAAAGAGATAGCTCAATCATAAAGTTGAAACATACATTTAATTTACTAGTTAAGAGCTCAGTCTCTGGATCCAGTTGCTTGTCTTCAAACCCTACTTTCTGGTTGTATCTTTTACTTAGCCTGTCTGTGCCTCAGTTTATCCATCTGTGACACCCATCTCACAGGAGATATGTGAGGTTTAAATGAGTGGATACATGTAAAGTGCTGGAGTGAGCACTCAGCCCATAGAAGTTCTCAGTGAATATTAGCTCTCGTCATTATTGTCAAGGCAATTATTAAATTTGAGAACTTCTAGCCAAATCGCTAAGATAAATGATCTGAATTTGTAATCTAGACTGGCAGCAGTTTTGATCAACAAGCATGCTTTGACAAGGGTTTTTCGTTTAGGAAAAAAATATTCTTTATGTTTTAAGCTAATATTTGTGATAACCTTAAGAGTGTAATAGCATCCCCACTCTCAGAACCTCAGAGAGTTAAGTGCCTGATTCCAAGCCATATAGATGAAGTGGCTAGAAAGCAAATCAAAATATTTTGGCAATTGTTTTTCACTCACTGAATCTTAGAAATCTCAAAGCTTTAGGCATTCCCCAACTGTACTTGAAAGATAAGGCTTTTTAGAAGTCAAGGAGAATTCATACTTAGACGTGTAGACAGAACTAGTTTATAAGACTAAGTTAACCTAATTGGATGGTTAATCCCTCAAATGGGAGGAAGAAAGAATAAACTAAGAACATTCACACATACGAACTCATCTGATCTTTACAACAAACCTGTGAATCATGTTCTTTTTCCCTACAAAAATATTTTAAGTGTATACTATACTTTAAACATTTGAGAAAAGATGAGTGGCTAAGATAAAATCCCTGCCCTCATGGAGTTTAATTGCCAAAGATGATGATAAGGAGACAGGTAAGAATGCCTATTTGATTGATGGAGAAACAAATGTTGAGGGATTAACAACCCACTCCCTTAAAAGCCTGTAGCTATTACGTCACAGCAGTAGATTTGAACAGAGTTCTTGCTATTGGCACACCTGTGATAATTCCACTACACTTTCAGCTGTCTGCTGGGAAAAGTCCAGGCATGCTTTTGATAGTGAAGGCATAGCAGTAAATAGACTGCTTCTGCCACATTACAAAAATGAGTATGACTTTCTGTTTGTTGTTTGTCTGGGATACAGCTGGATTTTAGTGAAAAGCCATTGAAATTGGAATCAGAAAATCTGTGTTAAGTTCTTAACTTTGCCACTTGTGAGCATGTGGCTAAATTTTGGTTTTCTCACCTGCATCCTGGTGGGAATTAGAGGCATCTCATGAGGCTTTTGCAAGGATTAAATAAGCTAATGTCTATGAATATCTAGAAAAGAGGTTGGTCCACAGAAGGAAGGCAATACATTTGTAGAGATGATGACACTGAATATCTAGTATTATTTACTTGTGGAATTAACCAAAAAGGCATGGTTAATGCCTTGTCTCCCCCTTAGAGAAAGAGCTCTAGTTCTTGTTTAATTTTATCTTAGTCTCTAATATGGGGATGATAGCATCTACCAAACAGGGTGGTGATTAAGAATTAGCAATAGACTATACAGTGTACCTAGTATGGTTTCCGGCATAGAACCAGCAATCAAGAAATTGTAGCAATTGTGATTATTGCTGTTTATAAGTCTAAAAAAGCACACATTCTCTAGACTATAAACTGTGTTACAAATTTGGTTTGAGATACTGTTGATGTTTTTATTACAAAGACTGAAATGTCTTAATCAAAAATCTTGAAAAAAAATAGAAAACATGGAAAAGACTAGAAAAAAAGAATAGGAAAGTCAAATTTAAGTATGGGTCATTTTTCCTTTGTTAATTAGGAGTTCATAAGATTTTAATAAGGGTCTCTCTAAAAGCATATCATCACATTTCAATCTTTTTCTGGCTTTGTATGTAATTAGAAATCATGTATATTCTGTAACTCATGAGGTGTTGGAGATCTCTAGAAGAGAAAGCATGTTTATGAAGACCAGATTCTTTGGCTGCCTTTACAATTATCAGATAAATGTGGCTCTAACTTCATCCATGTTCCTGCAAAAGACACGAACCATTCTTTTTTTATGGCTGCATAGTATTTCATGGTGTATATGTGCCACATTTTTTTTGTCCAGTGTATCATTGATGGGCATTTGAGTTGGTTCCAAGTCTTTGCTACTGCAAATAGTGCTGCAATAAACAAATGTGTTCTCAGCAAACTAACACAGGAACAGAAAACCAGACACTGCATGTTCTGCATAAGTGGGAGTTGAACAATGAGAATACATGAACACAGGGAGGGGAACATCACACACCAGGGCCTGTCGGAGGGTGGGGGACAAGGGGAGAGAGAGTATTAAGATAAATACCTAATGCATGTGGGGCTTAAAACCTAGATGATGGGTTGATGGGTGTAGCAAACCACCAAGGCACATGCATACCTATGTAACAAATCTGCGTGTTCCGCACATGTGTCCCAGAATGTAAAGTATAATAACACATACACAGACACACACACAAACACACACACACACACAATTCATTGTCTTAAGGATGAGCAAAATAAATAATTTAAAAAACAATGTGGGTCTAGCTGACTGTGGTGGCTCATGCCTGTAGCCTCAGCTTCTTGGAAGCTGAGGTGGAAGGATCGTTTGAGGCCAGGAGTTTGAGACCAGCTTGGGCAGCACAGTGAGACCCTCGTCACCCCCCCCCCCGAAAAAAAAAGCAAAACAAAACAATAAAAACAAATAAATGCAAGTTCAACAGGACTGAATATTTCAAACAGAGTTTGCGCTGTAGGCACAGACTGTTGTTGAAGGAAATTAAATGGAAAGGGAATTCTTCATTTCTAAACATTACTTGGGAAACCAGAATTCAACTTAAATTACCTGGCTTCATGTCATCTTTACAAACGTAACTATGCATAGGGCTGGATCTAGATTTACTTCCAAACTCAGAGCATGTTGTGCTACAAAGGAGTGTGTTGGTGATAATGAATAAATTATGGACACCATGCTTTCAAGCTTTCTGTTTGGTTGAAGAGTGATTCTCTTTTTCCAAAACACACATGCATACACGCTTTTACTCACACACGCACCCCCTTCAATGTGCCATCAGCTATTCTAACTGTAGGGTAATTGGCAAGATAGAAGCTCAACCTTCATTGCATTCCTGAGGGAGAAACAAGGGCTTCCTCTGCGAGATGGAGTTAGTGGCTACATGCTGAGCTATTCTTTTAAATGAAGTGAATTCTGGCTCTGTTTTAGGAAGCTCCTTTGGGGCAAAGACTTAGAGGCTGGGTTTGGGGTTTTCTAAGAATTGCTCGCTCCAGGATGCAATCAGAGTTCCCGTCCCTCCCTCCTGGCTGCCTCCCGGAACTCCCCTCTTCTGGAATCATTGCCTATTTCTGCTCCTTCTGAGCCTCTCCCAGCTCAATTAGAGCCCTCTTCCCTCCCCACCAGACCCAACAACGGATCTCTTGGTCTCTAATTGTGACTCTGGTTAAATTGCCCAGCGGGAGGTTGGTTGCCCAAAGCCTGATCCAGTGCTGCTGCCCTTCATTGCCCCCGACTGGCTAAAGATGTGACTGCAGTTAACCCTTGAAGTCTGGACTCCATCCCAGGGAAAACATACAATTAAGCTCTCAGAAAATTAGTCAGGCTTACAAGCAAATAGGTTGAAGGAGAAGGAGGAGGAGGAAGAAGAAAGAAAAGGAAGAGGAGAAGGCAGAAGGAGAAGGACATATTGTAAAGGTTGGAGTAAATGTTTTTATTTGAATCTTAAACACAGATAATTATGTTGAAAAAGATGCTGCTTAGGCAATTATTGGATTAAGGAACACCAAATAGTTTATTCAATTGTTCAGAGTAGGAGCATCTTTCAATCCTCCTCCTCTAGTTAATCGCACAATTCTGCATTTTTATGTGGTGTGGAGGGTGTCAGCACACTCTCAGAGCTTCTGACATACGCTCACAGGAATACAAATAACAGGTTCTCCTTATGCTTGAGTAACCCTTGGCTGTAATTTGGGTGCTGGGGAGAGTTGTGTAATCTCTCTTGCTAAATATTTTAGTTGACCAGTCAACCACAGGGGTTTGAGTTACATTCATTCTTGTATACATTCTGTGTGTACGTCATCTGTATTTCAGCACAGTCACATGAACCTCACAGGCCTTAGCAATCCATTGCATATTCGGGTGATTTTGGTGGAGGCAGAGTTTTGCAGGCCCTTGGGTCCTTAGGAAACAGGCAAAGAGGGAAAATTGGTCTTTGGCAACTTCTCCCGTGCTCTGAAGGGCTCCCTGCCCACACCTTCTTTAACGACCTCTGGGAACTAAAATGATCTCTTGCCAGTACCGGTCAAAGCTGCCCTTTTACAGCAGCTGAGAGAAGTGTCACTTGATTGAGCCTCACTGTGCATATGAATCACCTGGGGGTCTTGATAAACCGCAGATTCCAGGGTGTGTGGGAGAGACTGCATTTCTCACAAACTTCCAGGTGCTGCTGATGTGCTATGGGTCCTTCCTGGCCCACACTTTAAGTAGCGAGGCAATCAAATCATCTGATTAGAGGGCTTCCTTTTAATAAAGTGTAAAAGAGTGTTAGGCCCGACACAGCTAGTGTTTGCACGTTAATGGGAATTGTATTTTTTTCTAGAAGCCTGTGGGGATTTCAAGAAGCGCAGTGGAGTGAGCCAGAGGCTTCCTTTAAAGCCTGCTTTTCTGAAGTGATGAGGTGGGAGGGACAGAGTTAATTTCTGGAGAATTGCAAAGGTGTTTCTTTGGCTTTCAATCTCCTTTCTGTGACCCTTTCTCTCTTCCCCTACCTGGCTCGTTTTTTTTGCATACTCCTTTTCTACTGTGTGGCTCAAGGACATGAAAAAGGTTCAAGTTTTGTGATGTCAATATTTAAATATTCTTTTACATGATAGAAATCTTTATACATTCTTAGTATTGGATAAGTTCCTGTCCCAATTTTGCCGCAGAATTTAGGTACATGTATGGCATATGTCTCGACCAAGTGCTTAAGTAGCCAGTATTAACTTCCCCAAAACTCGTAAAACTTCAATGATTTTAGAGATAAAAGCCCAGTAAAAAAATTGATTTAGAAGTTTATGCTGTTATAAATTGATCAATATTTACTGAATAAAGAGTTTTACTCTAGTACGAAGAATACTGGATTGGAGCCAAGAGAGTTTCGCTCTGGTTCCACCTCTAAGGTATCTAGCTGTGTGGCTGTGAGCAATAGCAATAGAAACTGCGTCTCAGCGCTCCCAGTTGTCAAACCTATTTATTAGTTGAACAAACATTTATTGAGTGTTTATTATGAGGTGCTTAAACATCTAGTAACTACCCAATGTTTAAGTATTGATTAAGTTCTTATGTATTTTTATGTCGTGGGAGTTTTTGAAGTTGCACTTATTTGCTTTTAGAAAGTGATTTAGGCACATAGAATAATGGCTGTGGTTCTTGCTCTGTGATCCTCGATGTGGTGGGAGGCAACCCCCTCCTATTTCCTGTTGCTTTCCTAAATCTGAGATGATGTCTGGAAGCCTTGAAGACTCAGAGGGCTAGTTCTTGCAACAACTTTCTCTATTGGGTGGTGGCCAAGGAAGGTGTCCAGTTGCACATAAATAAATTGTGTCTAGTGAGTGGGGTCGTTATAACTTGGGTGGGCTAAACTGTCAGGGATTCTGGCACTGGCCAAGAGGAAGTGTTAAAGAAACCTAGTACCAGATGGGAATGGACTAAGGGGCTTTTTCAGCCAAAAGGCCCATTCCAGACCCAGTGGTGCAATGTGCAGTGCCAGAAAGGTCAGCCACATCATGGATCTGGAGGATATATGTAGACTGGTACCTCTGCCAGCAGCTCGGAATATGGGAAACAAGCTACCACCTCCCAGGGGATGGATGAGGGCAAGGAAATGGCAAGGTGTCGAATCCCTGCCAAATAGGGTATGATGGTTTTAGGCAAAGCTCCAGACCGAGCAGTGGGCTGGAGAACTAAGTAGGAAATTGAGGCTGAAGTCTGGTTAGAGAACAAGGCTGCAGCCTGGTACTCAGGGCTCATGAGACACCAGGCCTACAGCTGGAAGATGAATTCCAGACGCCACATACGGTGTTAATCCCTGCCCTGGCTAGGGCTGGCTGACTCAGAGCCTGGGCAGGGTAGTGTCTATAATTGGCCAGGACTGGGAAGGCAGGGATTGTCAGAGAGGAATCAGTAGAGGAGCTCTGTTGGTAGGCTCCGTCCCAACATGAGCACCTCCACCTGAGCCCCTCTTGGGGCATTACATGATGCCAGTGAGGAACCAGTTCCTTGACTCATGAAGGTTTTGTAAGCTCCAAGAGTAATTTGTAAAGTGTAAACACTTCTGAGAGATGTAGCAGCTTAAGCCCTGCCTCTCTTTTTGTTACTGAAAATTCTGGCACAAATGTATTATCGGTGACCTTTTAATCAGAGACCACCAGGGTTACAGCTGTAGTTAGGCAAGTTTGGTTGATTCCTCACTGCGATGAGGAAAAACATGTGCTGTGGAGATCTGTGGGACATGTCAATAAGAAAGGGTTAAAAATGACTTATAGAATCTAGACTTTGGATGATTTTGAAGAGGATCTAAAGAAGCAGGACTTTGTTCTAGAGTGGCTGCTGTCAGAAAGGGTACAGTTCTGTGACTGGGTGTCCAGATAAGTCTTATCTATGGGGAAGATAATCTAGACTGAGGATAAAGCTCTGAAGAAGTGGCATTTGACCGTACTCACCAGGAAGGAGGAGGATGTTTGCTATTTTATGGATTGCACAGTGACCATATTTTTGTCTTTTATTAGATAAAATTGTGAAGTGATCTTGTTTTGTCTCACTTTATCATGGTCTCAGAGTGACCATGTCTGATGTCAGTGTCTGTGAGATTGTTCATGATCAGCAGGAGGCAAGAGACACTATGGCCCACCAGTGTGTGTTCAGCTAGCTCCTAACCACACCTGTGCCCGACTGTAAGTGCCAGGCCAGCTCCCAGAGATCAAGGACTGCTCTTCTCTTCCTCAGTATATCTGGCCCATCTATTCCTAGCAGATTAGAAGAAATAGGGTTTCATAGACACACACACACAGACACACACACACACACAGACACACACAGACACACACACACAGACACACACACACAGACGCACACACCCACACAGACACACACCCACGCACACACCCACACAGACACATACCCACACAGACACCCACACAGACACAGACACACACACAGACACACACAGACAGACACACACACACAGACACACACACAGACACACATGAGGAGGGAGGGAGAGAGAGACATACGCACATAGATAGACACACAAATAGTCAAAGTTTGGGGAGCACAGGGAAACTCACATTTTCATGCTAATGTTTTACTGTCAGTAAACACACTTTATTTTGTTGTTATGAAGGACAATACATCCCATGATACTTCATTAATCTCACTCAGATATGGCTGATTACATTTTTCAAAGGGAGACATAGTGGCATAGAAAGTTAGAAAAGTTATTACAGATCATGCAAAAGGCAAATCAGGCTGTACCAGAAGCAACACATGCTAAGCTTCTCCAATCACAGGCTGGTAGTTGGTTACTAAAGTCATGAGGAGACCGGCTTTGCAAGTAATGCACCCAGGAGCATGGTGGTTGCAGCTGATGATCAGATTGATGATACTCTTCAGGGTTAGAAATACATCATAAGCATGCCTGACTTTTCTTTAGCACTGATATATTCATTCTTTAGCACAATATAGCTCATATCATCATTATACATAAACATTTTCTTGAGCCAACTTATAGTTGCCACTAGCTTTGATCTCTCTGTACAAAGACTCCCTTCAGTTTACTGTTCAACCTGTTAAGGAGTATACATTCGTCCAATTTATTTCCACTTTTGTTTTCCTCACTAGACTATATGCCACTTGAAAGCAAGGACAGTAGTCTCATGATATTTCACTAGAGTGGAATATTAAATGACTACAGCTGAATGATGCTTGTTTATTTGTCAAGGAGGTAGGTATATCAGCGCAGGACCAAGATATCATGACAAATTCAGAATCTTATCACCACAGCAATTGTCATTGTAACTCCCAAATTCCCTAGATCTTAAACAAAAATTCTCTGTTGAATAAAAGCAAATATTCACAAAGGATAGGACTTAAGCACAAATGTTTATAGCAGCATTATTCATAAATGCTTAAATCGGAAAACAATTCAAAAGTTCATCAGCAGGTACCTGGATTAACAAGCTATGGTGTCTCCAGCCAATGGAACACTACTCAGCAATACAAAGGAAGTACTGATTAATAAATATATCAACTCGGATAATGCTCAGAAACATTATACTGAGTGAAATAAACCAGACACAAAGATTATATTCTGCATGATTCCATTTATGTGAAGCTCTAAAAATCACATCTGACCCTGGATCTGGGGTTGGGGGTGAGAAGCTGATTAACTGGAAAGAGCATAAAAGACGTTTTTGAGGTGATGAAAATGTTCTAGGTCAGGCATGGTGGCTCATACTTATAATCCCAACACTTTGGGAGGCTGAGGTGGAAGGATCATTTGAGCCCAGGAGTTCAACACCAGCCTGGGCAACATGGTGAAACCCGTCTCTAGAAAACAAAAACAAAAACACACCAAAATTAGCCAGACATGGCATGCACATCTGTGGTTTCAGCTACTCAGGAGGCTGAAGCAGGAGGATGGATTGAGCCCTGGAGGTCAAAGCTGCAGTGAGCCATGATCGTGCCACTGCACTCCAGTCTGGGTGACAGAATGAAACCCTGTCTCAATAAAACAAAACAAAATCAAGAAAATGTTCAATATTTTGATTGTGGTGGTGCTTAAACAGGTATAGACATTTGTCAAAACTAATTGAACACTACAGATAGAATTGGTGAATTTTATTGTATGTGACTTAAAGTCTCCCCTTGGATAAAGAAAATGTGGCACATATACAACATGGAATACTATGCAGGCATAAAAAAGGATGAGTTCGTGTCGTCTGCAGGGACATGGATGAAGCTGGAAACCATCATTCTCAGCAAACTAACACAAGAACAGAAAGCCAAACACCATATGTTCTCACTCATAAGTGGGAGTTGAACAATGAGAACATATGGACACAGGGAAGGGAACATCATACACTGGGTCCTGTCAAGGGTTAGGAGGCCAGGGGAGGGATAGCATTAGGAGAAATATCTAATGTAAATGACAGGTTGATAGGTGCAGCGAACCACTGTAGCACCGTAGAACAAACCTGTATGTTCTGCACATGTAGCCCAGAACTTAAAGTATAATAATGTAATAATAAGAAAATCTCCTTTGCTGCCCTTTAGAGTGAAGCTTCCAAAAGATTCTCTGTACCCTTAGTTTCAATTCCTTTCCCCTGATTCTCTTTACAAGAAAAGACTCTTGTTAATGTCATCAGTGGCCTCAATGTTGTGGCTCCAGTGGTCAACTGCATGTCCTCATCTCACAGGACTTCTCAGTGGTGTTTCAAAGAGTCGTCACTCCCTCTCATGTTCCCAGGTCACTGGCCACTCTTCCTCAGTCTCTCTCCGGCTCCTCATCATTGTTTTGGTGTTGAATTTTGGAGGCTCACCCCTTGATGATCTCACCCCATCTCAAGGGTTAAAATACCATCTCTATGCTGATGACACTCAGGGTCCCAGCGTTCTATTTCCCAGCAGATGTATGCACTGCACTCCAGATTTATATAACCAAGTCCTTACTCAACATCTCCACTTTGGTATCCAGCTCACACTCAGCATGTTCTGATCTGAACTCCTAGTTGCCGCAAGGTCTCCCCCATACCTTTGCTTAGCAAACCTGCCTCTCCCACTGTCCTCCATACTTAGCAAAGGCCAACTCCATCCTCTAGTTTCTTAAGACAAAATTGTGAAGTTGTTTTTGGCTTCTTTCATACCTCATATTAATTCCAATAAAATTCTGTTACTCTATCTCAGGAATATATCTGGAATCCAGCAGCATTGATCAGTCTTCTTATAATGCAAGCTGTAGTAATTTTTGCCTGGATTATTGCAATAGTCTCCTACTTGATGTTCTTTGATAAGTAAACTTTGGGTTTGTGCTCTCCTTTAGTCTAATTTCCACACAGAAGTGAGCACAATCCTTTTAAAATGCAAGTGAGATCATGTTGCTCTGCTGACAACAAATATGCTAAGTCTAATGTTTGCAGCTAATGTCCTCATCATAACCCAAAAGGCCTAATGTGATCTGGCTTCCTATTCCTCCCCTTTGCTCACTCTGTTCTAGCTCTACTGGCCACGTGGCTCTTCCTGGAACATACCAGACATCCTTGCACCACAGGGACTTTGCATTTCCTTTCCTCTCTGCTTGGAATGCATTCCCTCAGATATCTACATTGCTCATTCTCTCACTGTATTATTACTTTTCCCAAATGTCTTCTTGGTAGGAAAAATCTCTGATGACCCTCTTTAACGTTGCAGTCCCTTCTGTTTTAGTCCAATTTGTATTGCTGTAACAGAATGCCTGAGGCTGGGTAATTCATTTAAAAAAAGGTTCATTTACCTCAGGGTTCTGTATGCTGGGAAGCACAAAAGGCATGGTACCAGCATCTGCTTGGCTTCTGGTAAAGGCCATGTGTGGGATCAAACCACGATGAAGAAAGGACCTCCCTTTCCTTCATGTGTAGAGAGAGACCAGAAAGGAAGAGGAATCTTGCTTTATAATAACCCAGTCTCGTGTGAATGAATCTGTTCCAGGAAGAACCGAAATCATCTATTTCTGCAAGACCGAATCCAGTCTTGCTGGAGCAAGAACGCATTCACTACTGCTAGAAGGGCACCAAGCCATTCATGAGGGATCCTTCCCCATCAACCAAACACCTCCCAATGCATCTCACCTCCCAACACCACCATATTGGGGATCAAATTGCAACCTGAGTTTTGGTGGAAATAAACATACCATATATAAGAGCACCTTTCATGTCCCATGGATCCAAGTATTCTCTATTTTCTTTCCCGTTTCATTTTTCATAGCATTTATGAATATCTGATATACCATATATGTTTAACCTATGCATTTGTTTGTTGCATACTTTTTTCCACTTGAAAAAAAAATTTCCATCTTCTTTTTTTTCTGTCCTATCCGCAGAGTCTAGATCTAGGCTACAATGTCTGGCACATAGGAGACTCAATGAATATATAGTTAACTAATGAGTGGGAGGAAATGAGGCATGAAATGACTAAGTGAATTGAAAAGCATTGTCTGAGAGAGAGAGAGAATTGCTTTTTCTAAAAAAAAAAACAACATCTTGAATTTTGATATGATTTTATATTATAGAATTACTTTAAAATTTACTTCTGAGAAACTCACATATATGAATAATACGTTTCTCCACACTGTCATAATGGTTCTAGAATTAGATACCGTTTCTAAGTTGATTGACCTCAGCAAAGTGTTCTGAAAATTTCCCAAGTATGATCACTGACTAGTCAATGAATTCTTCAGTGTCATGGGGTTTGTGATCACGGATGAAAAAAGAATAACTGTTCTCCATCAGTCTCTGAAATAACTATATTTTTTCTTTCTTATTATGTCCATGTAAAAAAGCTGGAAGAATGCTCTGTGATAAAAACATGGGTAGGACATTTCGGCCCAATTCCTCCAAATAGGAGTGCTTGATGATGAGGCAAAAGATCTCCAGCCTTGGGTCTCCTGGGGCAAGAGGTGATTTCCGGATGGGAAGTTGTAAACCTGGATCACACTGTTGTGGGAATGTTCCTGAACTACACATATAGGTATAAAAACAAAAGCAAAAACAAAAGCAAAACAAAACACTCTTTTCACAAGATGGCACTGAAAGCAAAGAAGAAACCTCCTGCCCCCCTCCCGTAAAGCCAAAGCCATTGCGAAGGCTTTGAAGGCCAAGAAGGCAGTGTTGAAAGGTGTCCACAGCCACAAAAAAAGAAGATGCTCACGTCACCGTCTTCTGGTGGCCCAAGACACTGTGACTCCGGAGGCAGCCCAAATGTCCTTGGAAGAGAGGCCTCAGGAGAAACATGCCTGACCACTGTGCTGTCCTCATGTGTCCGCTGACCACTGAGTCTGCCACGAGGAAGACAGAAGACACAACACACTTGTGTTCACTGTGGATGTCAAAGCCAACAAGCACCAGATCAAACAGACTGTGAAGAAGCTCTATGACACTGATGTGGCCAAGGTCAACTTCCTGATTAGGTCTGATGGAGAGAAGAAGACATATGTTTGACTGGCTCCTGATTACGATGCTTTGGATGTTGCCAACAAAATTGGGATCATCTAAACCGAGTCCTGCTGGCTAATTCTAAATATATCTCTATAGCTATATCTTTTCACCAGAAACAACAACAACAATAAAAACTACTTTCAAGATCCACGGTGCTCTAAAAATGAGTGAGCAAATATTTAAAATGTGGTTTTAGAGTAGGAGTTTTAAGCCTGTACACAAATAAAAGAATAATTTTGACGTATTCTTGTGATTACAGTGAACAGTTTTATTTTTGTAAACTGACAGTAAGCCTGCTCAGGTGTGCCGTTTGTTCAATGTGTTGTAACACGCTGTGTAGGTCTCCAGACCATTTGGGTTTGCTTGGTCATTACCTTACTGAAAACCAGATCACTTGTTTGGATGTCAGCTATCTGAGAGTGTACCAAATAACTCTGAGACCACTGGATATTGCCAAGAATACTTTCCTGATGGAGGCCCCTGCATTTTTCATGTCACAAGGGCAGCCAGGGTGAGCAAACTGGGTCAGGGAAAGAAACTTAATTCCACCATACAGCAGGCCTCCCTAGATCCACCCCAATCCCTGTTGGGGAAACACCAATCTGAGCATTTTCTCTGATGGGCTGGTGCTCAGGAGCCTTCAACCAAGAGAAACAAATAATCTGACATGTGTCCTCGTCCATCTCCTCTGCTTCTAAAGTGCTGTCATCATCATGACATCACAAAATTTGATATTATAGAAAGCATAGGTTTTTTTTGAAAACTTGAATACAAATACATATATATGTGTGTATATAAATACACAAACACACATACACGCACATGTATATATATTGAGATGGATTCTCACTCTATGGCCCAGGCTGGAGTGCAGTAGCACAATCTCAGCTCACTGCAACCTCTGCCTCCTGGGTTCAAGTGATTCTCCTGCCTCAGCCTCCTGAGTAGCTGGGACTACAGGTGTGCGCCACCGTGCCTGGCTATATTTTTATGCTTTTAGCAGAGACAGGGTTTCACCACGTTGGCCAGGCTGGTCTCGAACTCCTGACCTCGCAATACACCCTCCTCAGCCTCCAAAGTGCCGGGATTACAGGTGTGAGCCACTGTGGCTGGTCTGAATATATACATTTGACTAATAGAAAAACTAGCCTTAAGAGATGTTCGTTAGTTTTTCATGGTGAAGGGCAGTTAAAAGTGAGGAGTTAGCTGCTGGGTGAAAATCTACTTCAACCTTCCACTCGTTCATTGATATTTCTAAACTCATTTTCTTCTTCCTAAAATGGAAATAAAATAGTAATTACATATATAAAATAGTAATAGTAATATAAGAGTTTAAAAAGTTGTTTTTAGAACTAAATGAGAAAAAATACAGGTAGTAGTATCTGACAAGGAACCACTCATTAGTTACGAATTAGCTAATGTTTATTGAGAGCCGATATTGTCAACCAAGTTTAGAAGCCCAACTATAGATAGATTGGCGTTTCAGTTGACAGAACAACTTTTCTAATCTCCTAATCTCTCTAAAACTCAGCTTCTTCATTTGCAGTCCTCTCATGGTGCTGATAGCAGTGCCTTGTGCACAGAGATTAGTAAACATTAGTTAATACTAAGCTTGAGAGTTAGGAGACAAAGATCATCGAATAGGTAAAGTATTTTAAGTGCTTACCAAGAACTAGGGTAAGAGTGAGGAAAGTGGGAGAACTTAAAACACAAAACCTGGAATATTGTTGTTGAAGCAGACTTGTACATACTTGGTACAACTGAGTGGATCACTGGAGTGGTAGTAGCAAGTCACAACGGTCACTTGGTAGTAACTCACAGAATAAGAGATCAGTCGAAACGTTCAATTAGACCCTACTCAACTGCACGCAAATATCATCTACCAAAAGTCTACCTTCTCCTGCGTACAGGCTGCTGTTTCAAGAGCTCATCTCATCACTAACATTTTTGGTGCCTTTTCTAATACCGTATTTTATCACACTTAAGAAGGCATGAATTCTGAGACACATCATTATTTCTTTTTCAGCACTGAGAGTGCTGAGAAAGAGCAAAAATATTGCCAATTTTAATTGCAAAATGCCATTTTTAGTAAGATAATTGTAAATTTCTGATGAATTAAAATGTGAAAAAAAAGGTTATCCTAAAATTGGTAAGTGTGTTCATTACTGTTCATGTTATTAAATCACATTTATTTTCCTTTGAAAATGCCAGATCTTTAAAATATTTAGATTTTACTCTTGAATAACTTCAGTACTTCAAAACTGTAGAGCTCTAAAATGTGACCATAATAAACATGAGTAAAAATTGTATTTGGTAATAATTTAATTGCCATTATATAATATTCTGGGTAGAGAACATACTCAGCTGTTCTTGTATCTGAGAGAATATTACGTAAAGAGGAAAAGATTTAAAACCCCCTGGAAAAATTATATAATTATATAATTTAGTGATACATGTGTGGATGCATACAGAAATGTCTACATATGTAGACATTTTCTATATGATTTTCTGTTTTTGTCCTTTTACGTATATTCTTCCATCAGACTTAGGCTATGGCTCTTCCCTCACTCATTTGACTTTCAATATTCTATTTAGTTATTTGGTGACAATTCCTCAATCTTCCATAATCATAGTTATCTCTTCTTAAAAGTTTGTTAACCTCTACTTGTTCTTTGCAGCTATCAGAAAAGTCACAAAAGAGAGCCAGCAATATCAGGTGGGTAACAGGTAGTCATTGAAAACAAGACCAAGTCCATTGATGGGTGGCCCTGGCAAGCAATAGAAAGGAAAGCTTGTGCTGCTTGTGATTCAGCCCTTGGTTAAATCTGGAAATCTGAAAACCATGATCATTAAGAAACAGCAATGCTCTTCAATATGTCATTTAAGAGGCTTATCAGAATCTAGACCCATCAGGCCCACATCAATTGGCAGTTTACATATAGTAAGAGTTTAGTTTGGATATCCATCTTTCAAACCAACCAGGGGAATGTTATTCTTTTTATCTTTTTTTTTTCTGAGATGGAGTCTCACTCTGTCCTCCAGGCTGGAGTGCAGTGGTGCGATCTTGGCCCACTGCAACTTTTGCCTCCTGGGTTCAAGCGATTCTCCTGCCTCAGCCTCCCGAGTAGCTGGGACTATAGGCACGTACGACCACACCTGGATAATTTTTGTATTTTCAGTAGAGAAGGGGTTCCACCATGTTAGCCAGGACGGTCTTAATCTCCTGACTTCATGATCTGCTCTCCTGGGCCTCCCAAAGTGCTGGGATTACAGATATGAGCCACCGTGCCCGGCCAGGAATGTTATTTTTAAAAAGTTACCATCTGAATGAAAGCATGCAAAACCTTTCTCTGCATAGCTATTTGCTATATGCAAGATTGTTTTAATCAAGTTTTCGCCTTAAAGTGAAGAAAATACTTTTTATTATAAATTCAAGTGAAAAGCAAGGTGAGAGTATAGTTTATACTCAGAATGGCCGTCCATGTTTTTGGTTTTTTTTTAGACGGATTCTCACTGTGGTTCAGGCAGGAGGGCAGCGGTGTGATCTCGGCTCACTGCAACCTCTAACTCCCAGGTTCAAGCAATTCTCATGCCTCAGCCTCCCTAATAGCTAGGATTACAGGTGCACAACATCACATCTGGCTTTTTGTGGGTTTGTTGTTTTTTTTTTGAGACTGAGTCTAGCTCTGTCACCCAGTCTGGAGTACAATGGTGTGAACTTGGCTCACTGCAACCTCTGCGTCCTGGGTTCTGTCTCCACACCCAGCTAATTTTTGTATTTTTAGTAGAGATAGATCCCCACCATGCTGGCCAGCCTGGTCTTGAACCTCTGACCTCAGGTGATCTACCCCCTTTGGCCTCCCAAAGTGCTGAGATTGCAGGCATGAGCCACCACACCTAGCCAGCTGTGCATCTTCTTGATAGCACCTCGGTCTTTTCCTGACAAATTCAATATATTCTCTCTTTGTACAAAGAATTGCTAAAAGATAGAAAATGAATCATTTAATATATTTACATATATTTAAGGGAAAAATGTATTCTGCTAATATCATGCAAATATATATTTGTAGCTGCTTAGCTTGAAATATGGAACCAGAAGATAAAAAATATTCATAAGGAAAAGACCAAATCACGGTAAGTCCGTTTAATAGAATGACTGAAAAATGAGCTGTATGAATTAATTACTGACTTAGCCAGGGATATAGAACGTCGAGAGTGGCAAATTTCCAAATTGAAATGAAAACTTTAAAGTGTCAGCTGTGAAAATAGCTTCTTTTTGACAAGGGCAAAATTAAGCCATAGTCAGCCCCCTTGTGGCAAATGTAGATAGTGACAGAAAAGATCATCTTAAAAAGTTCTGTGTAAAGATAGACGTTTCATTGAGCAAGAATTATTTTTCAAGTTCCATATAAAGATAGACTTTTCATTGAGCAAGAATTATTTTTCTCTGACAGCAAATTTAAGTGTGCTTACTTTTCAAAAATCATCACAGTTGTTTGAAATGGCAAAGCATGGTGTAAGTGCCTATACTTCAGAGTCAAAAAGCTTGTTGGCAAATCCCATCTTTCCCTCCTAGCAGCTGCTGCCAGACCTCTTGGCCTAGGGTTCTCAGCTTGCAGAAACCTCTGTTTTCATAAGCATGTAATGAGGATGGGAGACTTGTTTGATGAATCCAATAAGGTCATTTGGAGGGTCAAATGAAATAATGCACATGGAAGCATTTTTCAACCACGACATGCCACAACTGCAATGTATTATTCAAAGACCCAGAGTGCTTAGTCACAGACACCTTTGAAACACTCCTAGATGTTGAGCTGAAACGTAGAATATTTTGCTACTCCCTTCTGATGTGAAAAGCTTTCCAATTCTTAGATCTCTGTATTTTCAAATGAACTGTTTCTTTGCATTTTTTCCTCTAGTGTTTTATTTCTAACTTCTGCCAGTTTCCTTTCACCTTTTTATTGGTTCTGATAGTATGTCTTTATCTTTTACATTGTTTAAAAATTATGCTGCTCCCCCTCGTTATCATATAGTTTCAATTCTCATCTTGTTTCAATCATGTATAGATTCTGTGGTCTCTTTGTAACTGAGTGCTTCCTATGTGACAATTACTGTTTTTTTGTGCTGGGAATACAGTGATATAAAAAGTATTCCTCCTCTCCCCATGGATCTTATGAAAAATAAATAAATTACACATTGCCTATATTAAACATTACATATTTACATAGGTAATGCTAAATGCTATGAAGAAAGAGAAAGGGGTGTCTCAAAAGCAAAAGGTAGAATGAAAGAAAAATCATTTCAGACTGAAGAAAGAGCAAGTGCCAATGTCCTGGGGCAGAAACAGCAAGAAGGCCAGGAGGAGTGGAGTGAGCATTAGAGAGATAACAAGACGCTGGGGAGAGACTGGCCACGGCAGGTCGTGAATGACTTTGCCGGTCATGGAAAGGGGTGTGGGTTTTATTTTGAGTGTGATGGAAGCTGCCAGGGAATTTGGAGCAGGATAATGATCTGAACCAATTCATATCTCACCAGATCCCATGGCTGCTGCATAGAGGATTGACAGCTGGGAGCCAGCTGTGAGAAGGCTTTTGCTGTGCTCCCCAAGAAGTGATGGCTGCTTGGACCAGATGGTAGTGGAGGTAATATGCACAGGTCAGATTCAAGCTACATTTTGGAAGGTTATGGGAAGTGGGTGGAAAAGAAAGACTTCCAAGACAATCTTGAGGTTTTGACCTGTGAAACCTTATGAACTGTGGTATAATTTACAGCTGGAGGCGACTGAAGAAGAAAGTAGATATGTGTGATGTGTGTGTGTGTGTGTGTGTGTGTGTGTGTGTGGTGACAGGAAACTCAATAGTTTTGTTGTAGATGTGTCAAGTTTGAGGTGTTGCTTAGACACATGGTTGAATCTGAAGTTCGGGGGAGTGTGGGATGGAGACACAAAATTAAGATTCTGCAGTTTATGGATTGTATTTGATCCCATAACACTGGAAAATGAGTCCTGATAAAAATCTAAAGTTCTCAGGATAGAGACCTACAGCACTTAAACAGCATAGGTTGGGAAGAGAAAGAATCAGTCAAGGAAGGTGAGAAGGAAGATATGGAAGGTGAGTGAATCATCAGAAAAGAGCAGTACTTGGAAACCAAGTGCAGAAGGGTTTCAAAGATAAGTGAGTGTCAGACTTTCAAGAGAGGAGGAGTAAGCTGAGGATGAGAGTGGACTGTTGGATAATGCAAGAGGAGGTAATGGCAATGATACTGGATACCCCTGTGCCCCACTTCAGAATCCTCTCTCTCCCATCAATGCCCACTCCAGCTTTGACCATCATCTCCCACACACAATGGGATGGTGCTTTGCCTCTGGTCTATCTTGTGTGCCTCTGTCTTCTGTCCTGATGAGTTCTCCTTGGGAACTTGCTCTGCACGTGCATAGACACAGCCTGCTGGTGCAGGAAATTTACCGTGGTCAGGGCCACCCTTAACCGGAGGGGAGCCTGGATTAATGCTTCGCACTCTTCTTCCCTCGCAAACAGTTCTGAGATGCATGCTGTAAGTCTCCTTAGAAGGTCTCAGAGGGACTGAATACCCGTCACCTATAATGGCAGCCAAACAAATATGTCATTGTATTTTCTTCCCTCTTTCTCTGTTCACTCCTACCATCCTTTACTCTTGTTCACAATCCAGTATATACTTCTTCAAGCCAGTTTTTCTTTTCTAACCAGAAGGTTACACTTGGCCTTCTTAATGATATGGCCCTGTTACTCTCATTCCCTCCAGGCCAATCTGGGTTGTGTCTGAACACAGTCCAATTGGGCTGCAGATCATCTGTGTCTGTTGCATGCTGAATGAGTTGCTAATATGTATCTGTAGGAAGTAGGGGAACATGTGTGGTTTTTCAGAATATCAGGCCATCTGGCAGGGTGGCTGAGTGTTGAAATGGGATGGTAAAGTGAAATATCAAGCTGTATAGGAAAATACTTTTTAATGTGGGAACAAGTTCAACATTCTAGCAGAAGTGCTGGCGGTGGTTCTAGAACACTGCTGGGATAGCTCCTTAAAGTTTGATCAAAATGATGGCCTTCAATGAGTTAGCTGGAGCTGCCAGAACTGTTATGGCATGGGACTGAGGAAGGGATCAGAGGGCTCAGGGAAGAAAGAATATTGGGATGGTTTTATCATGTGAGTTTGAGAACCCAGGAGGGCACAGAGGACATTTTCTTCACAAAGGGTGAGGGGCACTGATATGCTGAGAAGCTCAGAAAGCTGTTGTCCTCTGCAGAGCAGGGCTGTCAGTAAGAGGTGCTACCACTGGCCTGGGCTCCCCAGCAGCATTAGCAATGTTGGGATTCTGGGCTCGTGGGGGTCAAAGGCAATTGGGACATCAGTACTACAATAGGCAGCAAGGCTGGAGGATGGTCATGGTGCCTTGACCTTAGGGCTTTGTGGAGATGGCTTCTAATCATGGTTTCTGAAGGGGATCCAAATGGATAGCTTATTGGGCTGCTAATTAATGTAGTGAGAAAACCTGTGAGTTAGTAAGACAGTAAGTTGGTCAGCTGCTGCAATGGAACTTTGTTCCAGACCCATTCAGGAAAAAGATAGGCTTTATTTTATCAAACTATAAATGACTCCATGGCACCATGAGGTAGGTACTGTGAACTATGCTCCTGGTTTACTACACTTACATACTTTGTCTCACAAGTCACTTAACTCTTTCATCTCACAACGTCCTATGCATTTTGGTTATCATAATTGCTGGTAATCATTAGCTCTTAGAAAGAGAATGGGCCAGGTGCAGTAGCTCAAGCCTGTAATCTCAGCACTTTGGGAGGCCAAAGTGAGCAGATCACCTGAGGTCAGGAGTTTGAGGCCAGCATGGCCATAATGGCGAAACCCCGTCTCTACAAAAATATAAAAAATTAGCCGGGCGTGATTGCAGGTGCCTGTAATCCCAGCTTCTCGGGAGGCAGAGGGAGGAGAATTGCTTGAATTCGGGAGGCAGAGGTTGCAATGAGCTGAGATTGCACCACTGCACTCCAACCTGGGCGACAGAGAAAGACTCCGTCTCAAAAACAACAAACAAACAAACAAACAAAACAAGAAAAAGAATGAAATCTACCCTCACTGGGCCTCTTTCTTGCTGTTCAGCTCAAAATCTAAGAATAAATACTTTTTGGCCTCCCTCCCTGACCCTGCCAGTACACCCTACCCTACCCATGGAGTATTAATGAAATAATGTTGTTCAAAGAACTTTAGGCTTATTGGAAGAAGAGCCGGTGTCATTATTTCTTGCTGTCAGGTGACTCTGAACAGGTGTTGCTTTCCCGAAACCTTTGATTTCATAATGCTTTGTCACACCCAGCATTATGTGTGGGTATGAGACAGGCAGGGCCCAGGTAAAGAGAATTCTGGACTGTGTGTTCCTTGTTTATTTTCTCTGAGTATCCACATCTTGAGTTCAGTCCTCAAGCGGGCCTCAGGTACCACTCCTTAGTAATACCTCGAGGTGTTCTGTAGAGAGAGATTAGTTAGACCAAACAGAAACCACTCCATGGAATGAATTGCCATTCATAATTTGTGCCAGCATAATTTATATATGCTATATTCAGATATCCTTCAAATATATATTTTAAGTATATATTAAACTATGTAATATAAATGTATATCATATTTATTTGCTATTTGTATATAACACATGATACAATGCATTCTGCAAAACAGGGATAATACTGGTGTTCACTCTTCATAAAGTACTGATGAACCTTTAAGCCTGGAGGAGGTAAAAAAGGTGAGTGTTTCTCTATTCTGAGTCTATTCAGATTATTTTCTTCTGCTTGTCTTTTAATCCACTTTGGTGTCACTCTCTGATGCAGCGTCATTCATGCAGATAATTTAGCCTCTTGATATTACTCAAAGTTCACAATATAAGGTACAGATTTCAGCACTGTTCTTTTCCCATTGGCCACAGTGTAGGTCATTGCAACACTGAAATACCAAAAGGTGTGGGTCTCCTTCAATGCATGCCGAAAAATTATCCCAGTTGTTGCACTCTCAAAGCAGCCCACAAAAGGCCTCTCTCCACTCTGCTTGCAAAGACAAAAAGGTGTTGTAAACCCTCTTGGCCAGAATAGCCAATTGCTTCACTTGATAGACTGGATGCTGGCTGGGAAAGTCAGGTCCCTACAATGAAGGAGAGACAGAGAGCTGGCATGCATTGAGGGCTCATGATGTACCAGGCCTTAGGCTCAGGGTTGTCAAAACGCTGCCTCCTTGTACTACAGTCTCTGTAATGCCACATGCGCTCCTCCATAACCTCCAAATTAAATTGTGGTTTAAGGATTTTAGTTGTTGCCTCGCTTGGGTTTCACTGTGAACTTTGCTGCATGAAAATTATAGTTCGTGTGTGTTTCCTGATGTTCCCTAGAGAGAAGTTACAGAAGCCCAGTGCAGTGCATTTTGGCATTCTAAGGAAGCAAATGCCACGCACTTTATGCTGATTTTAAACTCCAAGCTCTGAGGCTGACTGCTCATTTTTTGGTGACCTTGGGTATCTTCTGAGTGTTGGGATAGGGCACTAGAATCTGTGTTGTGTTTCTCTTCTACCATCTCACTTTGGCCAAGTCCCTTCCACATGTATTTTCTCTTCCATATCTGCTAATGCTTGAAGGCTTCAAGCCCTTTCCCCAACTTCATGTGGGGACCCCTATACTTCGTATAATTTAATGTCTCATTCTCAGTGCCAAGAGCTTAGGATAATCTTTTCTTCACTATGGGTTCTTGGCTTTGCATTAGAGGGATCTGCCACCATCCCTACACTGCTTCTGCTTACTGTTAGATTGCCTTCTAAACATCCAGGGAGAGGAGGGCCCAGGTGACACACAGGGGCCAGAGAGTGGCCCAAAACTAAACACTAAAGTTCTCACACGTCTTCTGCCCTGGAAGAAAGTAGGTAAGTTACTACCTATAGGTTATAGGCAAGTTTGTTTTGTTGATTTTTAGTTTGGTTGCTTCAGCAGGTTCTGTAAGTGACTCTGTGTGTGTGTGTGTTTGTGTGTGTGTGTGTGTGTGTGTAAGAGAGATTTTAAATAGAAAAATATAAACAGACTGGAAAAGAATTAATAAAAAATAGTACAAGAAAGCAAACATACTCTATCCTTGGGCCTCAAACTTTTTGGAAGCCACAGGATAGAATACTTTTGCTTTCTTTTACTACTTTATTTTTATTTTTACTTTTATTATTTCTGTGGCCATCACTTGGGATTTGCCCCCTTTTAAATATGTCCAATATGCCTTGTCTGCAAACTCCTAGACATGGGGGCATCTTGGGACTGTAGGATGGCCAGACTTCTCCATCGCTTTGCAGGTAGTGAAGCTGACGTGAAGAGAAATGTCAACATAAAACAACAGCAACAACAACAAATAAAGAAACAACAATCAAAGAGTTGGAAAACAAATGTGAAACGGCCTGGCAGTGCAAGGCAGAGACATTTGTGTGAGATGATTTCTTCCTCCTCCGGAAGCTACGTGTGCTGGGGGAGACAGTTTTCCTTTCTCAGGCTTTCTCACCTGGCCTCCACCTATGAAAGAGGTGGGTGACAGATAAAATCCAGGAGCACTGATTCTTCTCCAGCCAGGAAAGAAGCCAGAGCAATGGCCTGGGAAGTCACTTTGGCTACCAGTGCTGCCCAAGAGGACTTAATTTAGTTTAACCAAAACATATGAAGACACTACCTTGTGCCAGATCCTGTGCTAGGCTCTGGCTTCCTAACAGACAGGAAATAATCGGCAGAATTTGGACCTCCATTGGAACTGGTAAATTAGAGCAAGGGTGGGGTGGAGAATGGTGGCTAGGTATCTGGCTTGGGCCAGGAGGAAGGTGATGATACTATCAAACAAACAGACCCTCAGAGGAACAGGTTTAAGCAAGGTGGAGCAGAGAGAGGGTGGAAAATAATACATCTGGTTTGGCAAGTGTTGAGTGGGGCCTGCCATTTAGCCATTCAAGTGGAGCTTCCAGAAAGGGGTGGATATATAGGTCAAGGGTTTAATAAATACATGAACAAATAAATAAATACACAAATACATAGAAAGTAAGGGATTTTCTTTTCCCATTTCAGAATTACAAACCTGGATCTAGAAGTCATGAGTGTAGGTAGAGGCAGTTACTAATGTTGCTGTAATCTTTGGTTTGCTAATCTGGATAAGAGAATAAATACCCGCCATGAAAAACCCATGGGGTTATTGCAATCATCATATGAGACAAGTTATATAAATGTGTTTTTAACATGCAAAGGGATGTAACTGTAATATCTTAGTGTTATTGATTGATCTCTCTGTGTGTAATATGACCCTTAGCAGTGTGGGATGCAAAAGGATAGAAAATGCAGCTGTTCTCTCAGGGAGCTTGCAATCAATTACAGATGTGGAAAGATTATCTATCCTTCTAAAACAATAAGGAGGGTGACATTTTTGGGAATTCTCGTTAGGCTTGGGTGGAAGACAAGGGTACATCATGGGAAAAAAACTCATGGTGGGAAAATTGTAAAGCATTTAGGCTCTGCTTCATCATCTAAAGATTCTGTCCAGGATTGTGGGACTGTTGCGAGAAGACTTTGTCTAATCTAAGCAACACATTTTTATTTCAGGCTGTCTTTTATTGTACAGGCAACTTATAGGATGCCTCTTCTATTTAGAAAATGGCTACTTGTCAAAAACCCGGAAACACCCTGTCAGTACTTTCAAAGGAACTGATAATGTCTACTGGCAAACAGAAAAGCTACAGCCAGGGATGCCTGCATAATTTGTGGGGTCAGTGCAAAGTGAAAATGCAGGCCTCTTGTTCACAAATTAACAAAAATTTCAAGATGGCAGCAGTGGGTCACTAAACGAAGTGCAGGGCCTTCTAAGCCCAGGGCCTGGATAACTGCAGATGTCACCCAGGATGCTAAGAGAGGGGTCTGGGCAACTGCAGATGTCACCCACGATGCTAACTCTGCCTGCAGCATCTCCAGAATCTGCTACAGGACATCATCTGGGTCACCATTTAAATCAAGTAGAGCTTGATTAGCATTCAGTGAACATTTGTTAAATCATAGCACTGAGCATCTATTCTGTGCTAGGCCAGCGGAGAAGTGGGCACAGAGATTATGAGGATAGATAAAGCCCTGTTTCCTTGAGGAGCAGTGTTGCTTGCTTAGTAAAAAATGACATATGTTTTGTTTTTTGAAGGTTCAGTATAAATACTATCTCCCAAATGGCTCCATTATTTTTCTCTTTCTTCTGTGTTCCACAGTGTTCTGTACTTTGACTGTGTTCTTTCTTAGGGAAAATGGCTGACCAAAGGTGGGCTTGAACTCAAGTCTTCTTGTTCAGTGGTTGTGTAATCACGTAATGGGTTATTCCTGTGTGCTGCCCCGGCAAAACCCGTTCACTGAGACTGCGATCTTGCAGTAAAGCAAGAATTGAATTCACGTGAGGCCGCCCATGTAGAAGTCAGAGTTATTATTCAGATCAGTCTCCTGAAGACTCAGAGGTTAGGGTTTTTCAATGATAGTTTGGTGGGCAGGGGACTAGGTAATGGGTGCTGCTGATTGGTTGCAAATCATAGAAGTGTGGGAAATGGTCCTTATACACTGAGTCTACTTCTGGGTGGGGAGTAGCGGGGGGCACAGGACCGGTTGAGTCATGAGTCACAAGTCTGGGTGGGGTCAGTCTGAAAAACATCTGAAAAGACCAATCTTATGTTCTGTAATAGTGATGTCATTTACATGAGCAATTGAGAAAGTCATAAATCTTGTAACCTCTGGCCAGGTGACTCCTGTGCAGTAAGGGATGATAGAAATTATGCCCACATCTTAGCAGAATTCAGGCCCCTGCCAGAATCCTAATCTTGTGACTCTTCATTAGTCTTACAAAGGTGATTTCAGCCACTCAACAAGGAGGAGTTAGCTTCAGGGCGAGACTATGATCATCCTTGCTTTAAAGTTAAACTACAAATTCCTCCCCTGGGTAGCTTGGCCTATGCCCAAGGATAAGTGAGAGCAGCCAGGCTGTGAGGCTAGAAGCAAGATAGAGTGAGTTTAGGCCAGACTTATCTCACTGTCATAATCTTTGCAAGGGTAGTTTCAGTCAGGAGGAGTCTTTCCAGTAGCAAGACTTCCTACAGCACCACATAATGATGGTGTCACAGTACTGGTCTCCAGGGAGTAGCCAGGTGGGGCCCATAGCAGCTGAGGCCTCCTAGCTGGCCTGGCTGTGAGCACTGTGTGTTTTGTGCAAGGCACCGAACGATGTATATCAGAAAAACGTAAGGAAGCCCTGTGTATCAGCACAATTCTTCTTAGACACCAAGGTTATTATCTACTGGATATTCACTTATACCCTTCCTCCTGGGTTTTCATGTAAATTCCAGGTATCTTCCGGTTTTCTTGACCATTCAATTTATTTATTTAGTTGGTTAGAGACAGGGTCGGGCTCTATTGCCTAGACTGGAGTGCAGTGGCGTGATCATGGCTCACTTCAGCCCCAACATCCTGGACCCAAGAGATCCTTCCATCTCAGCCTCCCAAGCGGCTGGGACCACAGGTGTGCACCACCACTCCTGCCTAACTTTTATTTTACTTTTGTAGAGAGGAAGTCTCCTTATGTTGCCCAGACTAGTCTTGAACTCCTGGGGTCAAGCAATCCTCCTGCCTTGGCCTCCCAAGTGTTGGGATTATAGGTGTGAGCCACTGTGCCCGGCCTCTTGACCTTTTATTATAGTATTTTTTGCCTGCAACAAGACCAGGACTCGGGAGTGTTAGGACAGGCCTGAGGAAGAGCATGGCGGCAAAGTTATGGGTCTCTCTAGGCTTCCTCCTCCTCAAGCATCTGGAAGATGTAATTCTGCCCTGGACACCTCCTGCACTTATTTCCTGTCTCTTCCTCTGTTTGCACTCCCTCTACCTGCACAGCATTGTTTAGCCTCTGCATTGCTTCTATCCCTAACACACCTCCTGTCTTAGGCTGGGCTTTGTCGTTGCTATCTGTTTATTTTAAGAGAATTTATAAGCCACTGACCCCCAAATCGGCTGTCAAATTTACTGTTAGGGGTGGTGTTGCCCACAGTTGAGAATAGAGGGAAAAAATTTCTCAGAGGCTAGCTAAGAAAAAAATGTCTCTGTTAAAGAGCTAGCTGATCTGCTTTGTAATCTGATGTAAATTGTGTGACATACTTTGTTTTCCCCTTTTTAATGGATTTCTGAGAACCAAACCCGTTCTGGGTTTTTAAAACCTGCCTGTAGAAATATTTTGGCAGAACTCTACCAAAATGTATAAGGCATTATTGCATGTTATTGAAATACCATCCTTTCCCTTATCTTATTTTTATTTCTTTCCCTCATCTTATTTTTATTTCTTTCCCTCTGATTTTCTGTTTTTATATTGACATGATGCTAATATCATTTGCTGCTTCAAATTTCTTTTTAGAATGAGGCAATAAATAAATACATACACAAATACATGATCAAATGAGTAAATATATAAATAACTAGAAAGTAAATACATTTCTAATCTGTCCTCAGAAACTTCTGTTTTTCTTTTACCTTTTTTTTCTTGTTTTTGAGACAGTGTCTTACTCTGTCACCCAGGCTAGAGTGAGTGATGAAATCATGTCTCTCTGCAGCCTCAAACTCCTGGGCTCAAGCAATCCTCCCACCTCAGCCTCCTGAGTAGCTGGGACCACAGGTATGCCACCACTCCCGGCTAATTTTTTAATGTTTTCTAGAGACAGGGTCTCATTATGTTGCCCAGGCTGTTCTCAAACTCCTGGGCTCAAGTGGTCTTCCCACCTCAGTCTCCCAAAGTGCTGGGATTGCAGGAGTAAGCCCTTGTACTGGGCCACCTGTCTGTTCTGCTTTTTTTTCCTCGCTTCCTCTCCCAGGTACCTGTTCACAAACCCTCTGCAAAGAGGGGAAATAAAACACAATGCCTAATACGCCCCTGAGTATTTACAGAAGAGAAACTGAGGAACACGTTACTAAATCATTCACGCTCACCTGTCGTTTCTCAGCTGGTATTGGTGGCTTGAGAAGGCACACGTGCATTCCTTTTTCCATAGGGGAATGTGAAATCCATGATGCGGGGAGACTGTGTCTTTTCTTTAATCAACTTCAGGCATCTGCTACACTTTGGGTCAAATGTGGAACGTGTTGATGAGGAGAGTGGGGAAGCTGTGGAAATTTCCGGCCACTTTAATAGCAGCATCAATACCTCTGCAACTGTGGGCAGGGAAAGGAATCAGATGAACTTGGAGAAGAATTTCCACCTCTTGATTTGTGGGCTAGCAGAGGGCTGGAGGTGGATTCCTGCTTGACCATAGATGTTCTCCTGCCAAGTATTTTCCATATATTTAAATCTTCCTGCTAACACAAAGTACAGTGCAGATGCCTCTCACTTTGTGTGACAGCTCTGTTTCTGGGCATTTCTGTGTAAATTGAACCCTTGTACTGTAAATGGATTCATTTAACATACAGCTGGGCAGCTCTCAGTTCAAAGGAACCCTGCAGCGAATCTTTTTGAAAGCAAGGGATCTTCTGTTACTTAAGTAATCACATTTTAATTTATATTTTCTCTTAATTTGGATTGTAACTGAACGAGCTTCTTTATAAATCTTCACTTAAAGTAAGTAAATAAATTAGTGCATATCCTATAATATTTTTTCCCAGGGGCAAAATAATCAAAATGTGTCATACTTGTAATTATATTTTAAGTCAATGATTTAATCGTAGCCTTAGGAGAGATACAGATGTCATGGAAAGTTTCTGCTCATTAGCTGTTACAAAGTGGGGATAGTCAGAGTCTAGTTTGTTCATCTGTGCGTGTTGAGCTGGGCTGTTGCCCTGGGATGTCCTGAGTTCTTTCATGAAAGGCTTACAGTTCTTCACGTCTGACTCATTGCATACGCCACAGAGCTTGGGTCTGCAATGGGCCAAGCTTTAAGAAAGAAATTAGTTCAAATCATAACTAGATTCGGTTGCTTGCCTTAAACCTGTTTGACCTTGAGCGAGTCTCGTGAAACCACTGAACTTCAATTTTCTCAGCTTTTCAGATTGATAATGGACTAAAATATTACACAGGGACTCTGTGAGAATGTGGAGGGACAATATTTATAACACTTTATAAAGTGCAAAGTATAAACATATTAGTAATTGATAGAGGACAGGGGTTTTTATTTTTTGTTTTCCCTTTGTTTCGTTTTAAACTGGCCTCTGCTTTGTAAATAAGCTCTCTCTGATTTTTAAACTGGCCTCTGCTTTGTTAATAAGCTGTCTCCTCAGAGTCCTCTGATTTTGATTGTTTTAATTGAGCCTACCTGATTATTTTTAAGGTTTCCTGGAGATAAACAACCTTCCTTTGAAAAATTCTTCCTTTTGAAAGGATGCAGGGTAGGCAGATTTCTAGAGAAGAGAAAGTTCGCCCTCTAGTGTGGCCCAGGAGAAAAATAGTATAGGAATTTATCGAGTAGGTCAAAAATGTGCTTTCAAAAGAAGCTGCTATTATTTTATTATCTTCCCCACAAAGTTTGAATGGAACCCTCATTTCTTTAGCAATTTAGCTTGGCTACTAGATATGTACTCTATAGATCTTCAAAGGGACTATTTACGTCTTATAATACTATATATTCCTCTGACATTTTGAAAGCCTTTGAACACAAGTTAAATTTTCAGAATTAATTCAGTTTATTCTTATCAAGCGGTATTTTTATAGTCATAGTTGTAATGTGCATGCTCAGTAGATTCTTGCTTTTATTTATTTTGCTTGATTTAATTCAAATTAAGTGAGCTCAATCAAGATTATGAACTAAGCAGCTGATGCTGTAAATTGTAGACTCTGCTCCTGGTGAGTAGAGAACCGGCAGAGAAATGAATACTGTCTAATAATTTCAGAATAATAGCAGGCATTTCACACACCAGCAAACAATACACTAATACACAAGATTTTTTTTTCTCATGGAATTATTGGTTGCTTGTATTGTATTAAATTGACAAGAGCGCATTTTACCAAGCTTTGAGCTTTAAGCCAACAATTTTTATTCTATTTTGGAATACCTCAATAAAGAAATATGGCAAGTGTAACTTGCACAAGCCACTCAGTTATAGGTTCAAATAATTCACAATCTTTATTTTCTTATTATGTGATGTAATACATATCTTGATTCTCATTTCAGCATCTTAGCAGAAAACTTAACCGAGTTATTTCTAGATCTAGTGGTGTACTGGAGCCAGCTTGTGTCAGCATGCAAGAACTAATTGTTAAATTTTCAGAGAATTTTCATGCCAGTTATTATTATTATTTTGTGAAATAACGTGTTCTCAGAGAAATTTGGAAAACGTGGAAAAGTTTTAGAGAGAACAAAATTATTCACATCTCCACCACTCAGAGACAACTATAGTTAATGTTTCATCGTGTATTTTTTTCCCTATTTTTTTGTGTGCCATATATGGTTTTCTTTCCAAAGTTTGTTTTTTCTATTTTGCAGTAAGCTCTTCTCTGTCATTTGATAGCCTTTCATAACAAGAGGTTTTTAAAAATTATTTCAACTTTTCTTTTAGATGCAGGAGGCACGTGTGCAGGTTCATTACATGGAAATCTTGTGTGATGCTGAAGTTTGAGGTATGGATGAACCCATCACCCAGGCAGTGAACACAGTAACCAGTAAGTTTTTCAGCCCTTGTCCCCCCTCTCTTCTTCCCCCTTTAGTGGTCTCCAGTACCTATTGTCCCATCTTTATGTTGATGTATTCTCAATGTTTAGCTCCCACTTATAGATAAGAACATGCAGTATTCAATGTTCTGTTCCTGTATTAATTCGTTTAGGATAATGGACTCCAGCCTCATCCATGTTGCTGCAAAAGACACTATTTTATCTTTTTTATGGCTGCATAGTGTTCTATGGTGTATATGTACCACATGTTCCTTATCCTATCCGCTGTTTATGGGCATCTCGGTTCATTCTCTGTCTTTGCTATTACGAATACTGTTGTGATACACATGCGTTCATGTGTCTTTTTGGTAGAATGATTTATTTTCCTTTGGATGTATACCCAGGAATGAGATTTGTGGGTCAAATAGTAGTTCTGTTTTAATCTATTTAAGCCTGAGGTTGCAATTTTTTGAATTTTTGCAATTAGACCTTGGTGATGACCTTGAGCAGTAGAAGGTAAATAACTGCCGCGTGTTCAGAGTTTCAGTAATGGAATGCTAGGCATATTAAGTTCTTTGATACATCTCCACACTGCTTTCCAGAGTCTCTGAACTAATTTACATTTCCATCAACAGCATAAAAGCATTCTCTTGTCTTCATAGGCATGCCAGCATCTATTATCTTTGACTTTTTTTTTTTTCTGAGATGAAGTCTTGCTCTTGTCACCCAGGTTGGAGTGCAACGACACAATCTCGGCTCACTATAACCTCTGCCTCCCAGGTTCAAGTGATTCTCCTGCCTCAACTCCCAAGTAGCTGAGATTATAGGCACTCACCATCATACCCAGCTAATTTTTTGTATTTTTAGTAGAGACAGGGTTTCACCGTGTTGGCCAGGATGGTCTCAAACTCCTGACCTCAGGTGATCCACCTGCGTTGGCCTCCCAAAGTGCTGGGATTACAGGCATGAACCCCTGTGCCCTGCCATCTTTTGACTTCTTAATGATAAGCTGTTCTGTCTGGGGTGAGATAGTATCTCACTGTGGTTTTGATTGGCATTTCTCTGATGATTAGTGATGAGGAACATTTTTTCATAAGTTTCTTGGACACTTGTGTGTCTTCTTTTGAGAATGATCTATTCATGTCCTTTGCTCATGTTGTAATGGAGTTATTTGTCTTTGCTTGCTGATTTGTTTAAGTTCCCTACAGATTCTGGATATCAGGTCTTTGTTGGATACATGGTTTGTGAATATTTTCTTCTATTCTGTAGGTTGTCAGTTTAGTCTGTTAGTATCTTTTGCTATGTAGAAGCTCTTTAGCCCCATTTGTCAATTTTTGTTTTTCTTGCCATTGCTTTTGAGGACTTAGGCATCAATTATTTGCCAAGGCCAGTGCTGAGAAGGGTATTTCCTAGATATTCTTCTAGGATTTTTATGGCTTAAAGTCTTATACTTAAATCTTTAATTTACCTTGACTAAATTTTTTATATATGGTGAAAAGTGTATGGCTAGAGAGTTACTCCGGCACAATTTATTTAAGAAGGAAGGCTTTCCCCATTGTTTATTTTTGTCAACTTTGTTGCAGATCAGATGCCTGTAGGTGTGTGGTTTTGTTTTTGAGTTCTCTATTCTGCACCATTGATCTATGTATCTGTTCCTGTACCAGGGCCATGCTGTTTTGGCACTGTAGCCTTATAGTATAGTTTGAAGTTGGGTAATGTGATGCTGCAGGCTTTATTCTTTTTATTCTTTTTGCTTGGGATTGCTTTGGCTCTTCAGGCTCTTTTGTTCTTCCATATAAATTTTAGAATAGTTTTCTCTAATTCTGAGAAGAATGTTGGTACTTTGATAGATGTAGCATTGAATCTATAGATTACTTTGGAAAGTGTGGCCATTTTAACAATATTAATTCTTCTAATCTATGAGTATGGAATGTTTTTCCATTTGTTTGTGTCATCTATGATTTTTTTCAGCAATGTTTTGTAGTTTTCCTTATAAGGATCTTTCACCTCCTTGGTTAGATGTATTCCTATGTATTTTATTTATTTTTGTATGCATGCCAGTTGTTAAGGACTCATTATTAAAAATTAAATTGTATAAACTTACAGCTAAATAAGGTACAGTAAAAGTAAAGATTAAAGATAAGACTCATCTTTGCTAATTGGTTTGGTGGGCACAGTAATGTAATACCAAGGTCTTCATACTCCCTGCCCATTCCCATACATCCAGGCCCATGCTTCCCTCTTTGGCTCTGAACTCTCAGTCTTAGAACTTCAGGTCTCTCTCCAATACGCCAGACTATTTACCACTGCCTATCAGTAAGGACTTTTCTCTTTCCCCACAAAGTGGATGACCAAGTATCATACCTAAACCTCTGCTTACAAGGAGGATTTTCCCCCACCTTCGTCTTTTTTTTCTTTTTTTAAACAGTCTCACTCTGTTGTCCCAGACTGGAGTGCAGTGGCATGATCTCGGCTCACTGTAACCTCCGCTTCCCAGGTTCAAGCAATTCTCGTGCCTTAGCCTCCCAAGTAGCTGGAATTACAGGCACGTGCTACCACACCTGGCTAAGTTTTTTGTGTTCTTAATAGAGATGAGGTTTCACCATGTTGGCCAGGCTGGTCTCAAACTCCTGACCTCAGGTAATCTGACTGCCTCAAAGTCTCAAATTGCTGAGATTACAGGCATGAGCCACTGTGTCTGGCCCACCTTTATCTTTGAAGGCTACCCCAAGAAAAACTGCATTTTCATCTTGTACTCACAAAAGAGACCTACCATTAGAAATCAAACTCTGACTTTCACCTCCAGCTTGCGTGCAGGAGTCTCTACATGGTGAAAGCTGTGAACCGAGGAAGGGTGCTGATGGATTATAACTGGGGGCCATGAGGGTCTGGGCTACAGGCTCATGGAACATGCTGTCCTTTCTGGTTCTGCTCAGGCTCAATCTTTGATGCACCATTTTCATCTTACAATGAATTGCTGATGGGCCTCTGTTATGACTTGATGGGGCTGAGGGGACTAGCAGTTCTAGCCAAATGATCATTTGTCATCTCAGCTCTACCAGGGCCAAACAACATGACAGGATTTTCTTTCAAAAGGTACATAATTCTCTGCTGCAGAAGACATGACATGCTCCAGTCTCCAAAGGGCCTACGTTGGGATTCTCCTACTGGGGTGTTCCAAACTGCACAAAGTATCTTTTCTCTCTATTAATACTTCCAGAACCATTGCATTTGCCGGTTTGTTTTCCCCAGTGGCAGGCTGCTTGGCACTGCCTTAGGCCTGCTTCAGAGCCCCTTCCTGCTCCAGGCCCCACTCAACAATCCAAGCTCTTCATATGTCCTAGTATATGACTAAAGCAGTAATCCCAGGTGTAGAATATGCTACCTTCAGAATCCAAAGAGGCGCTTCCTCTCTGTGTCTTCTTTGTTATAATGGGGCACCATGCAATGAGCTGCTTCTGCTTTGGAATGGATGTCCTAGCCACTGAATTTCCAGACATTTATAGATGTGGCAGATTCTGAATTTCTGTGAGTTTTATTTCCCATCTTCTGTAGCACATGTGTGGCCCACAGCATGCAAGCCACCTCTAGCTCAACCATCCCCATCAACATAATACTGTTGATGTAACAGATCAATGTACTGTTTTGTGGGGTGTTCAAATGGTTCAGATCTCTCTAACCTTTTTATGTTAAAGGGTAGGAGAATTAATGTAGCCCTGGGGCAAACCTTCAAATGTTTCCTATTCTTTATTCCATGTTAATGCAAACCGTTTTTTATTCCGTTTTCTGATAATGTAGAAATGAACACCTTCACCAATCAATGGCCACACACCATGTGTCTGAGACTAAGATACCACAGTGAGCATGGTGACTGCAATCCGGGTTGAGCTTGCACTCCCGGCATCCTCCAGGATTCACCCTCCAGTTTCCAGGTGCCAGACTGGTGAATTTAATGAAGGTATGACAGGGGCTATCTATGGCCTTTGCATCCTTTAGATTCATAAGGAGATCACTTATGTCTGCCATCCCCCAGGGATGCAATATTGCTTTTGATTTATTATCTTAGCCAGAAAGGGTCAGTTTCAGAGACTTCTATGTTGCCTTCTCTACTCTGATAATACTTACCCCTCAGAATAAAGCATCAACTGCAAAGCATATTGATCTCAATTATATATTTTGAGACTGGACAAACAGCACTGAGTGGGTCTGGGGACCCAGTGTGACCCCACTGTATGCAAATATGTTTAGGATTACATTAATTACAATAGGTTCTATATGCCCCCTTTCTAATATGGAGAGAGGCCTGATGATGCTTCAGGAGTTACAGTATTAATGTCAATCCCATCCTGTATCCCCAATCATTATTGAGATATCTGGTCCGTTTTCTCCAATGTTCAGTTACTCATGCAAATAGCCATAGGTTCCTTTGTGGAAGAATTAGGAAATCACCACCATGTGATTGGCATGATGGTACAGGATCCTTTCTCCTAGAGAGCTGGCCACCTTATCAGCCAGTGGGCTCCAGGTCTGAAAACTGGCTCAGGTCTGGAATCTGGGAAAGGGGTGACTTCCCTCAGCCTTCTGGCTATCCGTTCTTGATATCTTCCACTGGTATAAACTGAGTAGTATCCTTGTCAATTGTCCATCTATTTTGCCCCCAGGGCTACTACATTCTCTCAACCATCTCCATAACTTGTGCAGGTGGGCCCCCTAAACTGTCACTCCAACTCTGATAGTCATTGAGACCTCAGGCTTCCAATCGTTAAGTCTCACTGCCTGACCTCTATTGTTCAGGTGTCCTAGCCTATCATCTGATTGCTGTTGATGAATCAGATTCTGTAGCAGCTTTTCCCACTGTCAGCTAGGGCCTGCAGGGGACAGTCACCACTCACCTTCTTAGTGATGCCGGTGCCTGCTCACCAGCACATTCCAATAGCCTTGGTGTGTGTCGTGTCACCTGGACCCTCTGGTGGAACCTAATCTGGAGGTCTTCTGGCTGTACACAGTAGTAGTATATCCATTCCTTGTCCACCATTCTGCCACCTCAATTCTATCTCTTCAGCATGAGCTACTGCTTTTTTGATGCCTGTAGGACCCCCGCCAGCAATGAGTTAGTTAGCACCCTTGCCTGGGGTCATTGTCAGAGTGTTAATCCTATCTCATGGGATGGTGCCCTCAAGTGAGTCAACAATCTCTTCCTCATCCAGTTTTATGTTTTGCCTTCCTTAATCAACTGTTCTCAGTATTTAGCCCCCAATATACTTCTCCACCTAGTACATGCTGGTCTAGTCTTAAGAGTCCTTTGGGATATAGTTCTTTCCTTCTTTATCCACAGCTGGGTTATGCTATGGCTTAACCCTTGTTATAAAACTAGTGGCCAGGAGAATTCTAAGGGGGCACTCACAGGTTCTGTTTCTAATACAATCCCTGTAGGACTTTCTTGAATTCTCAGACTTGCTAGGGGCCTGGCTCTCCCTTTCCATAGGGACTTTTGCATCATCTCCTGGAATGCTTGTTACATTACACAGTCTTCCCTACTCGACTATAAGTGCCATGAGATGAGTGGTATTCTTCCTGCCTAGTTCCATGCCTGACATGAATATTTAATCACATGTGGCTTGAACACATGTGGCCTTGTAATAAAGGCCAACGTGCACTGAGTGTTCACAATGGGCCAGGTCCCTTTAAGCTCTCCCACACACACTCACTCATTTAATCTTCACATTAATTCTGTGGGATAGGAACTATCATTACTTCCTGTCTTGCAGATGAGGCAGCCTGTCCTTCCCCTAGATACCCATAGCATCCTATACATTCCATTGTCATAGTAATTATTGCATTGTATACCTTGAATTATTTTCTACCTTAGAATTAGAGCTTCATATGAGTAGGGAATCATAGAAATTCAATATCTTTTGTGTGTGTATACATAACTGAATGAGTGAATAAATTAATTCCCAGAAATTAACAAGAGAAGCTTAAGCATTTTGTAATTTCCCTCTTTCTGTTACAGGCATATTGCATTATACATTGTTCTTAATTCATGTACACTGTTGAAGAAAGGTCAGATCTTTTAATTTGAACTTCATGAGCCATTACTGCACTCACCTTCATAATCATCTGTGACTAGTAAACAATCAATATATTTTATGAACCAGGATATGCAAAACTTTATTTCACATGAGGAACATACTTCTTTTATGTGTGTCCTCCTCCTCTTCCAAATGTAAATCAGTTTTTATGTCTGTCAAATACTAGCACACATTTTGGTGATTAACAGCCCAGTGTTAATGTGATGAAAGAAACTAATTTTAGATGTGTTTGGAGTTTAGAAGTAATTTGTGTAAAAATAAGATCCTGCTGTGATTAAACTATTTCCTACCCATCTGAAATATGCTGCCCTGGAAAATGCATTCTTGGCACATTTATCATAGATCACAGCTCATTATTTCAAGGGCTGACAAGTGTTTCGTTGCACATTTATTAGGGAACTGAGCCTTAATCATATCTGTGGTTTTAAGAGTTCCTGTCCTGTTAGATTTGTGACTTTTTTTTACAGAAGAATTTTAAAAGGGAAAAATCTCCTAGACCTGGAACTGAAAGGATGATAATTTTATAGAGTATTAAAAAAGAGTTATAAGGACTCACCTACATAAAAAAAGATGGCCCCTATTTTATTTTTATGTTCTGATGAGCAAACCCAATATTTGGATTCCGTTCAGTAGTTCTAAGCACAGTCATATTCAGAGTCAGTAAAACTTCTGCCTTCTAGAAATTTCACAACACTTTCTTTTTCTTTTCGGATTTTTGTAAGAGTCATATAGGTAAAATAATAATACTAGTAGTCGTAAAAGTAATAATGCGATAATTTAGAAACACAAATCAAGAACAAATCTACATGAGCAAAAACAGCACTTTCAAAATGTGGCCTTTCTTAAAACATTTTTCTTCAATTATTTCAACAAATATTTTAGCCTCTACCATGTGCCTGTCACTGTTCTTAGTGTCTTGGATGAAGAAAACAGCTACAGCTACAATTATGTGCTGAGGGGAACTTGCATTCTATTAGGAGAAGACAGCTAACAATAAGCAAATACATGTTCCCATGATGATGCATGTTAGAAGGGGCTAAATCCTTTGGGAAAAACAGAATAAGATGAGAAGTGCTGGAGAAGGTCTGAGGAGTGTTGGCGAAAGTCTGCAATTTTACGTGGTGTTGTGGTTCTTTTTTTTAATATAATAATTAAATGGAACCATTATTTTATTTAGAATTGTTCATCAAGCTATTTTCTAAATAAGAAGTATGGTACGAAGTATAGAATTTGATTTTTTTTTTTAAATTTTACTTTAGGTTCTGGGGTACATGTGCAGGTCATGCAGGGTTGTTGCATAGGTGCATACTGTATCCGGCATTTCTCCCCATGTTATCCCTCCCCACCCTTCCCACCCAATGCTGTCCCTCCCCTACCCACCAGCTGCCCCCAGTGTGTGATGCTCCTCTCCCTGAACCCACATGTTCTCATTATTCAGCACCCGCCTGTGAGTGAGAACGTGCGGTGTGAGACGCTGAGCCTTGAGCAGAGACCCAAAGGAGTGGGAGTAGAAGCTGAAGAGGTCTGGAGGAGAAGCATTCGAGGTATAAGGAGCAGCCAGATCTGAGGCACCAGCTTGGGCCTGTGTCTGGAATGTTCAAGAAACAGCCACAGGGCCAGTGTGGGGTGAGGGATACAGGAAACGAATTTAAGGAGGGACCCATAGAGCTGAGACACAACTAGGGGTTTGAGGGCCATTATAAGGACTTTGGATTTTACTCTGAGAGAAGTGGGGAGCCAATGCATTTAAGCAGAAGAGACATGATCCCTCATGATGATCACACTGCAAGGTTGATAACAGAGTGCAAGGGTCAGCACAGGGAGGACCAGGTAGGAAACTGTGGCAGTAATTCAGGTAAGAGATGATGGTGGCTCAGACCAAAGTAATAACAGTGAGGTGAGTGGTCAAATTTTGAAAATATTTTGAAGGTAAAAATAATAGATTTTCTGACAGATTGGATGTGAGGTGTGAAAAAAGGAAGAAATCAAAGATAAATCCAAGGCTTTTTGCCTGGGAAAGTAGCAGGATGGAGTTACCATTGCCTGAGATAGGTGAGGCCACAGGTGGAGCAGGTATAGGGTGGTGGAGGAAGTGACGCAGGTCAGGAGCTTACTTGGAAGCCCGTTAAGTTAGTGACACATATTAGACATTCAAGGGAGGATGTCAAGGAGTGATCTAGACAGGAGATGTATCTTTAAGAATTGTGAATATGTAAAAGTGATTAAAGTCATGAGACTGGTTGGGATCACCTACGGAGTGAGTACAGATTAAGAGGAGAGGAAGTTTAAGGACTTATTTTCTTCTGCACTTGTACTTTATAGTTGACCTAATGACTAGGTAGTGTAAAACAATAGCGAGTACAACTGGCATAAGAAAGTTTGGAAGGAAATATGATTTTTGGAAAGTCGCCAACTCAACTGGGAGAGCAGAACTGAAACTGAGTGGGTCTACTAGAGAGAGGTCACTGGGAATGTCAGGATGTTGTGTTAAGGGAAGCTTAGTTAAGAGTCAATTATTTAAGAAGGTTTTTACTTTATTGAAGTAAGCTGTGAAAGAAAGAGAAGCCATAGTCAACTCCTTCATGGGACTGCTTCTTCCAACCTCTACTCCACGAGAGACTCAGCCAGAGTCAAAGGGTGGGCTTGGTATCACCCATTTGGCTTCCCATTTTCTGTTCTCCCTGCCCTGTTCTGGCCTATGAATGTCTGAAGGGATGGAAGTGGGAAGGCTGGAGAAGGTATTCTTCCTGCCGTATTTCAGTTCAGATAGCAGCTACATCTTTTCATGACCGCGGCTTCTGTTGAGCAGTGGCTTCATCTCTCACTCGTGCTCCTGTTTCCTGTTATGCCATTTCCTCCTCTTGCTTCAGCAGGCATTCACTCCCTACTATTGATAGTTCTTGGGGGTCTCAGTATAGGTCCACACTCTATATACCTTCAATACATAATATAACAAGCTAATAAATACAACTCCACACTTCCTCACTTCTTCTTTTCTCCTAATCTTTCCCTTCTGACACACTTCACAGGAGGTTCATGAGAAGTATCTGGGGAAGTGCACATTAACTTAAGAAAAAAATACAAGCCTGGAAGCATGGTGAGACCCCATCTCTATAAACAATTAGTGGTGCTGGATGTGGTGGTGCACATCTGTAGTCCCAGCTACAGAGGGAGGATTACTTGAGCCTGGGAGGTCAAGGCTGCAGTGAGTGAGCCATGATTATGCCACTGCACTCCATCCTGGGTGCAAGACTCTCTCTCAAAAAAATAGTTGATGCAAATGTATTCTTATTATTCTACAACAAAATATAAAGACATATATGTATCAATAATAAATATAAAGTATTTATAATTTGAATTGAATAATAAATGTAATCGAGGTATGCATTATTGCAGGAACAGATATTTATTAAAAATGAGGCTCCAAATGCCCTCCCAGCCTATACATTTATGAGAAAGAAATTCTAGAATGGTGTACTGCTGTGTTACCTCACCAAATAGTCCAGTGTACAGAGAGTCTGAATTGATCAGCAGCCACCATTCTTTCATTAGTTTTGGAAACGTTTATTGAATAACATTTATATGCCAGTCACAAAGATAATCATAGCATAATTACTGCTTCAAAGCTTTTACAGTCTTGAGAGAGCTATATAAATGGATAGTTTCTATACAGTGTGATAACTACTTTGATTGAGGTGATTATAATATACTGCAACACAGAGAAGCACCAAACAGGGAAATTAGGAAAGGCTTCCTGGAAGAGGTGATACCTGAAGTGAATCCTGAGGGATGAGTAGCAGCTAGTTGGGTGATGGAAGGTGGTTGGAGGGCAAGAGTCTAGGAAAGACACATGAAAGGCTAGAAATAGAGATTTGGAATTCATAACATATAAAGAAAGGTGAGCAAAGCCAAGGAGGTGAATGAGAACGCCCATGGAACAGGGATTGAGAAAAGAATGAAAGACGGCTCCAATATTTGTAGGTTGCAATAACATGAAGAGAAGTCAATGAAAGTCTTAATGCCAGTTCCATACTGCTTTAATTACTGTAGCTTTTCAATATGTTTTAAAATAAGGAAATTTGATGCTTCTGGCTTTGTTCTTTCTAAAGATCACTTTGGTTATTCTGAGTCTTTTGTAGTTTCATTTGAATTAGCATTGTTTTTCTATTTCTGTAAAAAAGATGCCCAATCTCCCTTCTTGATACGAAAGAAAAGGTTGAGAAAGAGCTAACAGTGTGTTAAGGGAGGCTTAGTTAAGAGTCAACCAGAATGCAATGGCGTGATAGAAGCTAAGGGAAGATTTAAAGACTGAACAATGTCAACTATGGGCAGAAGATCATGGAGCATGGACTCAGGTAGGGGGAAGTCCGTTATCCTTGTAGGTGGTCTGTATACACCTTTTGAAGGGTAGGGTGAAATTTATGAAGTTGAAGAGAGGGATACATTGCTTGTAAATCACTATTTTGAGGGGATTGACCATGAAGAAAATGAGAGAGACAAAGAATAGCTAGGAGAGAACACCAGGTCATTCAGGAGATTTCTGTCTCTGTGTTCGGAAAGATGTATGTTTAAGTATAAGGATAACAAGAAATAAGCCAGTAGAGAGGGAGAGAGTAAAATACAGGATAAGGAGAGAATTATCATGAGAGAAAATCTGCTCCCACCATGAAGGAGGAGGAAAACAATGTTATCACATGCCCCAATAGATGAACTCTCTCAGTTGCAGGCAACAGAAACCTAACTCAACCTAGCACAATCAAAAGAAGGAGTTTCTAGGATTCTTAACTGGGAAGTCTCAGGATAAGATCCAGGGGTTTATTAAACAGGATTACCTCTATCTCTCTTGACTTAATTATCAGATATGTTCTCTCCACATTGGAGCAAGTTGCCACTGGGAGGGGAAAGACTAAATTATCCTTACAATGCATTTTTTTCTGCAAATGAATATATATCTTTCCAGTTTGTTCTATCAAAATTCTCAAAAAGAAATGTGAGCTGGCTTGGGTCACTCCATAACCTTTAACTAATTATTGTGGCTTACGGGAGAGATTCTAATTTGCCAGATAAAAATCAGGTGCCAATACTCAACCAGGTCAGGGGTGAAGATCAGCCTCAGCTGAACCACACCAAATGAGCAGGATTATATGGAATTAAGGAAGGATGTTTCTTAAATTTGGCTGCACATTAGAGTCTACTGAGGAATTAAAAAATAGAAAATAAAAGCCAAGTTCCCAAAGGTGTTGATTTATGGTCTAAAGTGTGGACCAAGAAAGAGAACCTTAAAAGTATCTCTTACAGGAAATTTATAGTTTCATTTCTTACATGTGAGTCTTCAGTTTAAGTTGATTTTTGTGAATGGTATAAAGTAAGAGTCCAATTTCTTTTCTTTTCTTTTCTTTTTTCTTTCTTTCTTTCTTTCTTTCTTTCTTTCTTTCTTTCTTTCTTTCTTTCTTTCTTTCTTTCTTCTTTCTTTCATTTTTGCTTGTGGGTATCCAGTTTTCTCAAAACTGTTTGTTGAAGAAACTGTCTTTCCATATTGTGTATTGTTGGTTAAAGATCAGTTGAACTGGCTGGGTGCGGTGGCTCACACCTGTAATCCCAGTAAAGCCAAGGCAGGTGGATCATGAAGTCAAGAGATCAAGACCATCCTGGCCAACATGGTGAACTCCATCTATACTAAAAATACAAACAAATTAGCTGGGCATGGTGGCATGAGCCTATAGGCCCAGCTACTTGGGAGGCTGAGGCAGGAGAATCACCTGGACCCAGGAGGTGGAAGTTGTAGTGAGCCAAGATCACACCACTGCACTCCAGCTTGGTGACAGAGTGAGAATCCGTCTCAAAAAAAAAAAAAAGAAAAAAATCAGTTGACCTATACAAGTGGGCTCATTTCTGGACTTTATTCTGTTCTACTGATCTATATGTCTGTCTTTATGCCAGTACCATACTGCTTTAATTACTGTAGCTTTTCAATATATTTTAAAATCAGGAAATTTGATGCTTCTGGCTTTGTTTTTTCTCAAGATCATTTTGGCTACTCTGAGGCTTTTGTAGTTCCATTTGAATTAGCATTGTTTTTCTATTTCTGTAAAAAAGATGCCCAATCTCCCTTCTTGATATATATCCTAAAGAATTGAAACCACGTTCTTGAAGATAGATATAGATACAGATATAATCTTGAAGATATCTCTCTCTCTCTCTCTCACAATTATCTTGACAATTAAGGTAACTTATTCTGACAATTAAGGTAACTTAAGATTTACTGTATCTGTATATATAATTTACTAGGCTTTTTCAAATTTTAGGTACTTAAGAAGGTGTGTTGTAAAACTGAAGTCTTTAAAAAAGAAAGTCAAATATAATGCAGTTAAACATATTTGAAGGTATATAATTATATTTGCAAATTAAAGTACCTTTACATTTTGTTAAATTTATAAAATAAGAATAATAAGCTGAGCTGAAAGCTTAAGAAATAGTAAATTTAATGCATTGAATATTAATTTGCTTGTTAACCAAAGCACACCTCTGGATGGTCTTTTCTGCACAAAGCCTGCTCTTGAGGGCATGAGGGATTCATTTTGTATCCAGAAGTTGTTTTTTTGCCAGGATCCCAGCTATTCCATTGATAATGCCAGCCCATCTCAACACGTTCTGTTAGGAAAGAAAAAATAAGACTCAGTTTATTGAAGCCACTGTAAACTGAGTTTTTATTATGCTAGCTCCTTCTTGATCTTATTTAATTTTCAGATATGAGCTATTTATCTCTGAGGTTCAGAATATCATAACAGACAACCTTAAGCATTGTAAGATTTGAGAGGCAGCACTGGAGAAATTTCAGAAACACCTAGCTCCATGCCCAATCTTAGCATAAAACCTCCCATAACAGAATCTCAGACAAGAGACTGTCTAGTCTATTTGAACAGCTCTGGTAATTGGAACTATAACTCCTTGATGTAATGTTCTTATTTTTGGACAACTCCAGAAGTTAGAATGCTCTTTCCTACGTGATACTGAAATATGCTTTCCTGTCTTTTCCCTGCAATGGTCATCATTTTTCCTTGGGTCTTTATTTTTCCTGCCATAGTGGCTTTGGAGTCCATAGTTGTTTTCCTCTCTGTTCCCTCAATGTTTAACATGCGCTTTCCCTTTCACTGCTTTTTATTTGACACTGGTCCTACCCTTCTTGATGTGTCGTGTTCAGAAGTGAACACAACACTCCCTGTGTGATCTGAACAGTCACCCTACACCCCAACTATTGTCATCCTCCCCTTTCTTCTGCTCTCCACCCTCCCAGCCTCTGTACTCTCTCCTTTGGACATTCTATTTCCATTAAATCCCACCATTCTCCTTTCCTGTCTAAAACTTTCAGCTTGGAAACTTTAGAATCTTATACAAACCAGATAGCTTAATTCCCCAGATTTCCAATCTGGACCATTTGTTCATTTAAGCTGAGTTTTATACCAAGTGCTGTCATTATTTGTATGCAGAATTTATGGTTAAGCTGAGATCAAATCCTTCAAAACAATAGATCAGTGGGCTGTTTAGGGTTGAGTCTCTACAGGTCTTAAAATTTCGGGCAGGGAAAAAAAATAAAACAGTGACTTTTCCATCCTGTTAGGCATAAAAACTCAGAAGTATTTTTGTTACTACATTAAAAATTCCCTGCTTTGAAAATTAGTGATTCAGACCTAAGCATCACTTAAGAAATCTTTGCAAAGTGGCTAGTTCTGTTAAAAAATAAAGATCTGCCATGCCTCAGAGCATTTGCCAAACTCAGTTACATCTGGAAGGATGCACACTAATGTAAAAAAATTGAATAGAAAAAAATTAAATGAGCAATGGGAATCTGAAGTTTAACTTTCAAAGGAATGCAGATGATGAACCATGGAGTGATTATATGTTTTACCTATTTCTTCTGAGTAAAATATATTAAATATGATAGGGAAAATCTCCAAGGAAGAGATATTGGTGAGTCTACTCTGAATTGACTCTCCTTATATTTGGTTAAGATTATGTCTTTATCTGTTTTAATTGTCCCTCTCGCCTCATCATTGTTCAGGTCCTTCAGGAAATGAGATCTTCCTTAGAAAGGATGTAATGACCACATCTACTAAAGGAAAAGCAATAGAATTTTCGCTGACTGATTTTTTTTTCTTCTCACCATTAATGCTTCCTTATAATGATAATGAAAATCTTGAAATATTAACTTGATTAAATGTTTTATAGTGAAGAAAGAACTATCATTTTATAGAAGTTGAATTTCTGGCTTGACAAAGGTTTTAGTGGGTTGGCAAAAGCAGGAGAGATGGTAAAAGAATCAATGAATGAAACACAAATCTCCAACTGTGGGCTTTGGAGGGATTTTTAACAGCCATATTTTGCTCTGATTAACTCTCCTTTTCCCAGAAGCTAGAGGATGTCCTCCTTTGGAGCAATGTATCTAGGACAATCTGTCATCTTTAATAGTACCACTAATAATAAGAAAGCCATTTTCAGGCTCTTTCATTTTAATTAGATGCTGGGTAGCTACCCTAATAGCTCATTTTATTCTTTCTTCAAGAGCTTATATATTATAGTTCTTGTGGAAGTAGAAGCCTTATGTTATGGACAGCTGTTTAAAGTTTTTATTTCGAGCTAAAGCATGTAGCTTTTCTATATTATTCGTTAGAGGAGGAATTTACTTTTTAAAATTTTGATATGAATGAATCTGAATAGATGATGAGTGGGGAAGAGATTTAACACTAACTTGGCCAGCCACAAGGAGATGGTTTATTTTGGTAGATATCAGAAGCATTCAATAGTTTGGGGTAGGTAAAGGCTATAGGTTTCCTTCCCTAACATCTTTCTACCAGGTCCTATATTATAACAATAACGTATCTCATGCTGAAATTTTCTACTCATGTGAGCAATTATCAGCAAGCAGCCACAAAATAACCATTCAGCTTGCGCCTGTAAAGCCAGTGACGTCCCATTCTCTGTTCTTCAGTCTCTGTCTTTCATTATGTCACCACCTGGTAGCAAGTTCTCTGCATGAAAGGTTCTTTGAAGATAGTTTCAATACTATTGCAATAGCAGGATTCAGCTAAATGTCTAGTTGGAAAAAGGTGACAGAATTACCCATTAAGTTGTGGAACTCAGGACTGAATGGGAGGCTAAGAATACCACATGGGTCAGGCTGCTGGGCTTGCTAGACTACTATGTTCAGTCCACTGTGCTTAAATATTATTCACCTCATCAATAGAATATTATTTCTACTATTCCTTATGCAAATAAGCAAACTATAGTGCTGATCTAGATGAAGATAGTTCAACTGTTTGTGATTCAAATGCTATAGAACTATCATGGGTTATTCATGATTACAGAGGTACCCTCAAATATTAACCAAATACATATACACTCCACTGTGTATAGAGTAAATTATAGATAATATAAGATTTATGAGATATTAAATCACCATGCAGCTTCCATTTCCCTCGTTTCATTTCCCTCCCTCCCTTCCTTCTTTCCTTCTTTCCTTCCTTCCTTATTTTTTCTTCCCTCCAATCTTTCTTTCTCTCTCTTCCCCCATACCTCCCCCTTATTCAGCAAGTATTCATTGAGTGACTACTTAATCTGTCAGAAAACCTGGGTTGAAAACCAACCATTACTATTTTACTAGTCTGGGATATGGTTTATTGTACTGGTTTGGGATAGAGATTTTTCCCAGGACCTGAAACTTCCCATATTTAAAATGGGGACAGTCTCAGGCAAACTGAGATGTTTGGTTACCCTAGTTATCCTACTTGTAATTCTGGGGAAATTTAAATCCTAAAACTCAGGCCTCTGATCTTTAAAATGGGAAGTGATAATAGCTACCTAATAACATCATCATAAAAAAATTAATAACTTGGTTCATACAAATTACATAAAATGTGATGTAACAATGTGGAGGACACTTTCCTTGACAACATATTTCACCACCCCCCACCCCCTCAAAAAAGACTTATTTGTTGGGTGAATACTTAGGTAAACAGTTAGAGGTAGAGACAAAATGGCCTGGGGATATAGGTGAGTGACCGTAGATGGCCCCTAAACTGCTTTCTAAGGAGGATTACGTGTGGTAGCTGCCTGATTTTGTCTTGCTGAGTAGACACAAAGCTGAGGACCTAGATAAGAGAATAACCTCTAGAAGCTCTATGTATAAAGGTAAGATGAGAAGTGAAATGTCTAACATAGAAATGGATGAAGCATTCTGTGATAGCTATATATTCTTCTATGTTCCTGTGAAATACTTTATAAAAAACATACATGACTGCATTATATATTTGCAGCTATGTCTTATTTTAGGGTGTGATGAAGAACAGTCCAGCATCAAGAAAGGCACAGGGTAAGAAGAGAGGCTGCCTTCTGAAAGACAATAATAGTACCTACCTTACTGGTTTGTAGTTAGGATTAAACGACCTTTTGTGTCTTTGTGACATGATGTCTATAGAAACTCATAGAACAATGCCTGACACATTTTAAGTACCCTGTAAATGTTAGTTATTATGGTATTAGTATTAGAATAGTCTGTTCTCAATGAGCACTCATTTCCTTTCCTTTTACTTCCTTTATGCTTGAGGCTTTCTCCCATACTTTGCACTTCCCCCTTTTTTTTGGTTTGTTCTTTTTTGAGACAAGGTCCAGCTCTGTCACCCAGGCTGGAGTGCCGTGGTTTGATCACTGCTCACTGCAGCCTCAACCTCCTGGGACAAAATGATCCTCCCACCTCACAGCCTCCTGAGGAGGTGGAACAATAGGTGCTTACCACCACACCCAGGTAATTTTTTGTATTTTTTGTAGAGAAGGGGTTTTGCCATGTAGCCCAGGCTACTCTCAAACTCCTGAGCTCAAGCAATCCTCCCGTCTCGGCCTCTGAAAGTTCTGGGATTACTTGCATGAGCCACTTCCCTGTTTTTAATTAACTCTCAGTATTGGATTAAAATCTAGACCTTGGTGTCGGAAAAACCTCAAAAGTCCCGTGTCATGTAACCCTTGTCTAGCTGGAGATATTGTCTCTCCTTGGCTCAGCAGGGCCCTGACAAAGTCTTTTTCCCCACACAAACTAAGGCTGGTTATTTTTAGAGGCCCCGTTTTCACTTCAGAATTCCCAAGGCTTGGTCTCAGAGGTGGTTGATTCTAATCTATATTTATTATAACTGCTTGATTCTTTCTTTTTGCATTTGAGGAGAGGAGGTTAAAAAAAAAGTTCAGGAAAAACATCCTTAGCTGACATATAGAGCAGGAAAAAGAAGTAATTTTTGGTACTTACTGGAGTCTTGGATAGAAACAGTCATTTGACCTACAAGATTTCACAGGCCAAGCTTCTATATTCAAGGCCTCTTGAATAATTGAAGTATACAGATACTTCTGTTAGAAAACCTACTTGATTTATTCAGCTTCGGGTTGTCTCACTTCTAGGTTATTCATTCAGGACTGCTTCCAAGTAAACCTGACAGCTTCAATTACCCAAACCCCACATCTGTGTATTGGTGACTAGAAATTTGAATAATTAAAGGGGTGGCTCTTTGATTTAAACCCTAATTATTCAGATCATGTAAGAATCTTAAATGTCTTTATATTCTACCTCAAACTACCTTTGTACAATGGCTAAGTTATCACTAGACAGTTCCAGGATGCCTGCTGTTCAGACCCTAAATACAGGCGAGTAAATCATGTACAATCAACAATGAATATGACCTCTAAGGACAGCAGGCACACGCCATTTGGAAAAAATAAACTTAGGATAATGTTAGAAAGGAAATCTATCTAAATAATGACCCCTACTGAATACTCTATTGTTTTTTCTTTGCTTTGTTGCATGATAGATATCTAAAGATTCTTGTGTAAGATTAGATGAGGTTACCCATTAATTCATGTTTTTCAGTGTTTAACGTAGACAAAGTATTTTGGAGCGATAAAAATGCTCTTTAAACATTAAACCTAATTCAACCATCAGTATTGTTTCCTGTGCTGTGTTAAAAATCAACCTGATTATTCATGCATTCCTAAAGTCAGAATTTATGACATCCCAGATAAACATGGAGATCAGAGGAATCTGTTAAAGCCTTCCTTAACTTGTATATAATAATATCAGAAATAAGTTTTTATAAATTTTAGTTAAAGTTATATGAAAAGTGAGACTGTTTTTCATGTGTAGTAATAAATCTATATTCAAATAGAAGTGTTTATATGCTATTCTTGATTACTTTCTAATAAAGTCAGCCTAGCAGGTTTGCCTTACACAATAGTTCTAATGCTGATCTTTTTTCTATTTTTTAAAAAACATTTTTAGTTTGCATACCCTTTCTTCCTCAAACAGACGAACAATTTGTTTGTAATGAAATTTCACTTGCAATGAGAAGCTGAAGTTCTATTATAAAGCAAACTGGAGAAGATAACAAGATGTATTTTCTGAGATTACCTTTCATTTCTAAAAGGAACATGATTTTATCAAAAGCTCCGTAATCAATTTTGATAAAAATAAAACACTAGAGATTAATTTACCTGACACTTAAATCTGGAAATTAATTAAACTTTTTCATTAGGAATCTGCATAACTCAACATGTTTGGGGCATACTAAATATTACTAAACATCCAGAGAATGAGAAGACAAGCCACAGAGTGGGAGAAAATATTTGCAAAAGACACATCTGATATAAAAAAAAAACCCTGCTATCCAAAATATAAAAAGAGCATTTAATCTCAACAATAAGAAAATAAACAACTTATTTAGAAAATGTGCAAAGGACCTGAGTGGGCACCTCACCAAAGAAAATATACAAATGACAAGTGAGAATATGAAAAGATGTTCAATATCATGTGTCATTAGAGAATTGGAAATTAAGACAATAATATGTTATAACCACACATCTATTAGAATGGCCAAAATCCAAAACATTGACAATACTGTGATGGTTAATACTGTCAACTTGATTGGATTGAAGGATATAAAGTATTGATCCTGAGTGTATCTGTGAGGGTGTTGCCAAAAGAGATTAACATTTGAGTCAGTGGGCTGGGAAAGACAGATCTATCCTTAATCTGGGTGGACACAATCTAATCAGCTGTCACAGAAGCCAGGTGTATAAGCAGGCAGAAAAATGTGAAATGAGATACTGGCCTAGCCTTCCAGCCTACATCTTTCTCCTGTGCTGGATGCTTCCTGCCCTTGAGCATCAGACTCCAAGTTATTTAGTTTTGGAACTCGGACTCACTCTCCTTGCTCCTCAACCTGCAGATGGCCTATTGTGTATTGTGGGACTTTGTGATTGTGTGAGTTAATACTTAATAAACTCCCATATATATGGGAACATATATATATATATATATGTACGGAAATATATATATATATATACACACACACATATGTTTCCATATGTGTGTGTGTATATATATATTCCATTAGTTCTGTCCCTTTAGAGAACCCTACTAATACAATACCACATGCTGTCAAGGAAGTAGAGCAACAGGAATTCTCATTCATTGCTGGTGGGAACCCAAAATAGCATAGCACTTTGGAAGACACTTTGGCAGTTTCTTACAAAACGAAACATACTCTTATTATACTGTCTAGCAATCTTTCTCTCTGGTATTTACTCAAACGAATTGAAAATTTGTGTCTACACAAAAACCTGTACATGCATGTTTATAGTGTTTATATAGCAGCTTGATTCATAATCGCTAAACTTGGAAGCAACCAAGGTATCCTTACATAGGTGAATACATAAACTGTGGTACATCCAGACAATGGGATATGATTTAGTGCTAAAAAGAAATGAGCTACCAAGTAATGAAAAGACATGGAGGAGACTTAAATGCATATTACTAGATTAAAGAAGCCAATCTAAAAAGGCTTTGTACTGTATGATCCCCACTATATGACATTCTGAAGAAGGCAAACCTATGGAGATAGTAAAATGATCAGTGTTTGCCAGGCGCGAGATAGAGGAAGAAATGAACAGGCAAAACCCAGGGGTTTAGTGCCCCCAGAACACTAGTTTTAGGGCAGTGAAGCTGTTCTGTATGACATGACTATAATGGATACGTCACTATACATTTGTCCAAATCTACGGAATGTAGAATACCAAGAGTAAACGCTAATGTAAATTATAGGCTTTGGGTGATGATGTGTCAATATAGGCTCATCGGTGGTGACAAATGTACCACTCTGGTGTGGAATGTCAATAGTTGGGGAGGTTATACGTGTGTGGGGACAGCTATAGGGTATGTGGGAACTCCCTGTACTTTCTTCTCAGTTTTGCTGTGAATCTAAAACTGCTCTACAAATAAAATACATTAGTTAAAGACAAAACGAAACTACTAAGGTTATTCCATTTAAAAACCTTCTCTTATGTACAACTATCATGTATCCATTATAATTAACAATAAAAATGCCCTCTCTTATTGAGAAAAAGAGTTTATAAAGCAAAGAGCAGTGTGTAAACGTCATGACTTCTACTTGTAAGTTAAAAATAGCATTTTTAAAGTAAGTTTTAATTTGACTATTATTATCCTATAAACTTAGAATATTTAATTAATATTAATTATCTACTATGTTCAAAGAGATATACAAGCAACAAACTAAAATCTGGATCCTTTCTCCTCCAATTTTTCTCCTCCTTTTTTCTTCTTTCTCATTGCTTTCTTGTTTTTTTCCCCTTCTTCATGATAAAGTGAAACTTTTTAATCTTATAAAAATGAGAATATGCATGTTTGCATTTTCTGTTAAGAAATGAGCCCATCCACAGCAAACCACATTGCCATGTATGTACCTATGCAACAATCCTACATGTTCTGCACATGTACCCCAGAACCTAAAGTGCAATTATATATATATATATATATATATATGCCCATCCAAAATCTCAAGAGAAAAATACACTTGTTCAGATTTCTTAACCAAAAATACATGTAAATATGCATAATTTTCAGAAGCTTCATGTTTTCTGGGTTTTGTATTCCTAAAATAACATGACATATGGAGAATGGATGTGAATAGCTCATCTAATGAGCAGCTTTATTTTGTCTTGAGTATCATGAGGCTAATCAGGAAAGTGACCAATAATCTCGACTTAATATTATTTACTCTGAAAAGAACAAATAGTTTTTGAATATATATGTGCAACTATTTGTTGGGAGAGGGAAATATACATGACCTGAGGCTAATTTGTCTTATACTAAAGGATATAAATATATGTCTTAAACTTTTCAATAGTGTTTTACAAACTACAAGTTTTGACTTGTTAGTGGGTCAAAAAATCAATTGAGTAGATTGCAACCAGTATTTTTTTCTTAAGATGAAATAGAATAGAAACGATCAGAGTATATAGTACTTGGGAAGAATAAGTACTATTACACAAAACTTTAGCTTCACGGGTAGTTGCTAGGTTAAAGTATCAATTTTATTTTTATTTTTAAATTGTAGGTTACAAGCACAATAGTTTGAGAGTCACTCCATTAGACCACTCATTTTTCCCTGTAGCCATTAAGATTAAAAGGTAGTAACAATACCAAGTACCTTAAGTTTACCCAATGCCCTTTCCTCTTAAGCACTCCAAGTATTTCATAAATGATGTGATCTCCTTTATAACAACAATGGTCTTGTGAACTATGTGGACAGCAGCTGCTGCAGATGGGAAGTGAAAGCCCAGGAGTGACTCATCGAGGGCTGCAGGAGAGCTGGCCACAAAACCTTTAAGATGGATGATCATGAGAGCTAAGGTGAAGATGGAGTGAATCATCTCACCTCCTCCTTAATCGCATTCAACCCTCTTCACAACCTGCCTAAAGGATGTGTTCAACGTTTTAAATAAATTTGAACATCTGGTACAAAGAAGAAATATCTAACCTTCTAGAGGCCACAGAGAAGGCTGGAGTGTCAAGTATGTGTGAATACTTGGTCAATTTGGATTCTGCTTCAGTCGTTCTTAGAATGGGCTTTCCCTTTGAAACTTCTGGGAAGAATCACTAATGCGTAAGTGGGTGTTATCTTCCTGGGAGGCTAATTTAGCAAGTGAGAGAATGACAACTGGGTGGAATTTGACAGACTCTGGATTGAAATGTCCTTCTGGGACTCAGGCTGTTTAGCAAAAACCAGGACACTCTTTTGAACAAGCATGCACCCACTTACAAGGATAACTGTTTTTCAGATGCCTAAGTGACTCATCACCTCGTTCTGACCTATTCTGTGAACATTAGTGTTGACTCCCTGACGGACAGTTTGTCCTTAAAGGTTCATAGCTCATAGTTCATTTGTCATACCCGTATTGGATAAGCTGTGGCACATTGTTAAGTAGGCAATTGGCAACTCGTGGTGAAAGAGTACTTAGAATGGATAAGCAACTTGGATACTATGATAGGTGTGGAAAAGAAGAGAAAGGCAGAGCAAAGTAAGCGTAATGCAACCAGCTAGTATTTGTTGAGTTCTTGGTAAATTCCACCTGACATGCATTATTCTCACCTGACAATCGCTTAAGTGGGTATTACAATTCTCTCTACTTTACAGAGATGAAAACTGAGGCTCAGAGAAATAAAGTAATTCTCCTAAACTCACATTGTGGCACAATGACCAGGGTGGGATTCCAGGCATATCTTGCCATAGAGTCGAGCACTTAATTCTTTGTGCAAATGTCAGACCAATGGCCATATTCCATCTGCAGATGTAGACTACATCAGGTCCTGCAAAGAGATCCACCACTTATCAACATGGGATTTAGGGCAAATACTTCCTCTTTGTGAACTTTGGTTTTTCCTTTTAAATGGAGATAATGATACCTCAGTCATTGACTTGTGAGAATTCACTAGTGTGAAGAAAAATATAGAAAGCCTCCAGTCTGTGTCTGGCACACTAGCAAATCCATAGGTGATTTGCTTCGGAGAGCAAATCTTGTCAACAGGAAGCATGGCAGTCAGTAGATACAGATGGCGCATCACAAACCCGGCGTCATCCAGCGACTTGCTGGATGGAGATGCAGGTTAAGTGCTTTTGCTTATTTGCTGGTAACAGCAGACCCTTGGAGGCCAGCTGTGTGTACTGTGACAAGCCGTTCACTTTGCTGCTGGGACCCCAACCCTGAGAGGGCACTTTCTCAAGACATCTCACTTCAATGGCTATGTTTATTAGAAGAGCCCATGGCGAAGCCTGCTGAACTGAACCAGGCTAAGACAAAACTCTGGACACTTCAGTGACTTTCATTGCTTTCCTGCTGTTACCTTTCTTTGTTCCCTTCCTGAGACCTCCACAAAACACAGGAATTAGGGACGCAGATGTAAAGCATAGTGGGTAAAACCTCAGTTGCCTCCCTTTCTGTCTACACAGCAACACTCACAATCTTGTCTATAATGCTCCAGCCACACATTTTTTTCCCCATTACTTGAACACCTCAAGTTTTTTCTCCTGATATTTGCACCCACTCTTCCTTCCATATAAACACTCTTTTTTTTGGCTTGTTGAACTCTTGAATCCTTCCTATCCTATAAATCTCATTAGAGATGTCTTCCTAGGAGCCTCAACTATGGGGCCAATGCGTCTCACTTGTTATTCTCTAATATTTCACCCCTTTCAATTTCTTTCCTTACCTTTACTAATATCTAAAATTACCTTCAGGACACCAGGGATTCATGTCTCTTTTGTAAACCATCCCAAACGCCTGGGGGCAGCATTTGGCAATTGATATTTGTTGTGTAAATGAATGAATGGATGGATGAATGCATTGATTTACCTAGACTCTACTCAATTTGTCTTCTCTCATTTGAATGTAAGCTCCTTGGCAGCAGAACCTTATCTGTCCAGTTTACTGCTGTCCCTGAAAGCCTAAAACAACGCCTACTGCATGGTAGAAATGTAATAAGTATTCTTATTGAATCAATCAAGCTTGAACTCCAAAACCTAGCAGGCTTACAGTTCACATTATTGGGGTCCATGTTAGAAGTACAAATGGATAACTATGTATCATACATCTAAATATTTATAAATCATGCTAACATATAAAATAAAGTATGGTTTATTCTCCTATCTTGAAAGATAATCTTTTGTAATAACCTAGAAAAGCTGAATTTTGGATATTGGGATTCCTCAGAGTTCCAGAGTTAGATGCTAGAATGCAGTGGCCAGGGCAGTGTTGGCCTGGCATGACGTCCATGCTTGTAGCCCACTCTCTCCACCTGCTGCTCCATCTCACACCTCACACAGCTTGAATAAGCACGTTTGCACATTTTAGCCTATATATTTGAGCTCTGTGTCTATCCTTCTTGCAAATCGTTGCTCCTTGGATATTTCTCAGGCCTGAAGTTTGGCCAATGGGAGCATGGATACAGAGCATAAGTGCTGCACAGATCCTAGAACTAGACTTAAGGCTATGTTTGAGCAGCAAACTCTAGATTCCTGGAAACCCAGAGCATGGTCCGTCTATAGGTCCACCAGGTTCTGGGTGGGCAAAATTTCTTCACTCCATGGACTCTCCAGCTGGGCAGAGGGACACAGCTGGAAGAAGAACAGAGCAAGACCATCTAAAACTCCTGGCTTTGATAATTGGGCAGCAATGTATGTGAAGGTAGAGGAGTCACTGAGGTGAATTTGAGCAGGTACAGAGAATGCAAGGGAGGGAAGAAAGGGGAGAGGTTGTCTAGGATGGATGTGTGACTACTTAGGCTGCTATGCCCATCTCCGTGTGTGTTTATGACTCCTGTCTGTGGCTGGAATGGTGAAGGAACATAATCACTGAGACAAATGGTGAGGGAACATAATCACTGAGAGTAGATGGAGGTAAGACGGCAGGTTGTGAGCTGAAAGGTGATTGGCTGGTTCAAGAGCATCCTTCCATTAACATTATCCAAGTGATTCCAGAGAGGTCAGCAACGCTGGTGAATCCCCTCTGTTTATTTCTCAGTAAAAAGAAATGGATGTTAAAAATAGCTCTGTATTATATGATGTTTAGCAAACACTTGAGGGAAGAAAGCTCATGTAAAAAACGAACTATCTAATTGAATGTAAAATGGAAAACAAATATTCATACTGCACTTTTGCAGCCCCATTCTACTTAAGAGTTTTATTCAGAAGACTTTACACAAAGCCAATTCAGTCTTTCTCTCTCTCTCTCTCTTTTTTTTTTGTTTTTTTGTTTTTTTTGAGATGGAGTCTCCTCTGTTGCCCAGGCTGGGGTGCAGTGGTGCAATCTCGGCTCACTGCAACCTCTGTCTCCTGGGTTCAAGTGATTCTCTTGCCTCAGCCTCCCAAGTAGCTGGGACTACAGGCACGTGCCACCATACCCAGCTAGTTTGTTTTCTAGTTTTAGTAGAGACGAAGTTTCACCATATTGACAAGGCTGGTCTCAAACTCCTGACCTAGTGATCTGCCCGCCTTTGTCTCCCAAAGTGCTGGGATTACAGGCATGAGCTCCAGGGCCTGGCCTAATTCAGTCTCTTAATTTAAGTCCACAGTTTTGTTCTTTTGTTTTTTTGCATTTTTTCTTTTTTTCACCTTCTAAGTGTCCTTACATGCTTGGCACTGGAAGGCCAAAGAGAAACAACTAGGGAATCCAGCTTTTAAAGAAGGAACATGCAGATGTTGAGATGATCTAAGTAAAGATTTACTGGCCGGGTGCGGTGGCTCAATCCTATAATTCCAGCACTTTGGGAGGCTGCCTGTGGTAGATTGCTTGAATTCAGGAGACCAGCCTGGGCAACATAGCTAAACCCTGTTTCTACTAAACCTTCAAAAAATTAGCTGGGTGTGGTGGCACACGCCTATAATCACAGCTACTCAGGAGGCTGAGGCAGGAGAATCGCTTGAAATCGGGAGGCGGAGGCAGCTGAAGTTGCGGTGAGCCAAGATTGCACCACTGAACTCCTGCTTGGGCGACAGAGTGAGACTCTGTCTCAGACCAAAAAAAGATTTGCTGCATGCCCTTCTAGATTTATGCCTGCATCCTTTGCTATTTATTATTTTAAAAATAAAGTTTTAAAAACCTTTTTCTTTACCTCCTAAAAGCTTTTAGGTATCAAAGAACAGGTGGAGAGTTTAGCTCAAAGAAATAATTTAACTTTTTAAATAAAAGTCCTACCAATGCAAATATTGAGTCTTTTTCATTTTTATTAATTTGACTTAAAGGGTCTTAAAAACTGCATTAAGGTTCCACAATGTTTCGCTCTAATTGTAATTTATGTTTCTTTCCTTCTTTAACCTTTATCTTTCAGGCTTTCTTTTCACCCTTTATTTTCATTTTACCTCACTGCAGTGTTACAAGCCATCACCTTTCTCAGTAACAGGGTCTGTGACAGTCAATAATTACGTGATTTTAAAAAATGATAAGTTCTTCTAATTGCTTTAGCTAATAAAATGGCATAGGACTGATAAGCCTGAATAATGCTACTTAATTGCTTTTGCTAAAGATAGAGTTGGCTGACATTAGTTATAGTCTTTTAACTTTGAAGAAGCAATACATATATTAAAGAAAATGACTACACATCCTTGGGGAAAATGGTGGTTGAATTCTCTTTTTGTTGGTAGGAACAAAATGTAAAAGAATCTTAGGCACAACTCAGTGATATGACTCCATAGTTTCATAGGTGGTTATTCTTTTCTAAAAGATAAAACGCAGCAATAAAATAAAAAAAAATCAGATATAATCCAAATGAAAAAAAGTATTTTGTACTTTGACGTGCACCATCAAAAATGTAAAAAGACAGCACACAGAATGGAAGAAAAATTTTGTAAATCATGTTTCTGATAAGAGACTTTTATCTAGAATGTAAAAAGAACACTTATAACTCAATAATAAAAGGCCAATAATCAAATTTTAAAGTCGGGAGTGGATCTGGACAGACATCTTTCTCCAAAGGAGATGGACAAATGGCTTGTTAGTGCATGGAAAGATGCCCGTCACCATTAGCCACCAGGGAAATGCAAATAAAAAACCAAAATGAGACACCAATTCACACCTGCTAAGCTGGCTAGAATTTTTTTTAAAAAAACAAAAGAACAGAAAGTAACAGGCGTTAATGAGAATGTGGAGAGATTGGAAACCTCATATACTGCTGATGGAAACGTGAAATGAAGAAGCTGCTTTGGGAAATACTCTGGCAGTTCTTCAAATGATTAAACATGGAGTTAGCACGTGATCCAGCAATTCTACTCCCAGGGGTATATAACCAATAGAAATGAAAACAGATGTTCACGAAGTTATATGTAACTGTTCATAGTAGCATTATTCATAATAGCCAAAAAATTGAAAACAACCTAAATGTCCATCAACTGCTGAATGGATAAGTAGATGTGGTTTATCCATATAATGGGGTGTTTGGTAATAAAAAGCAATGAAGTTCTGATATATAGAGCAACATGGATCAACCTTGAAAACATTACACTAAGCAAAAGCTGCCAGTAACAGATAGTCAAAAATCATATGATTCTATTTATTTATTTATATTTATTGAGACAGAGTTTCCCTCTGTCACCCAGGCTGGAGTGCAGTGGCACAATCTTGACTCACTGCAACCTCCACCTCCCTGGTTCAAGCAATTCTTGTGCTTCAGCCTTCCCAGTAGCCAAGATCACAGGTATGTGCCAGCAGTCCCAGTTAATTTTTGTGTTTTTAGTAGAGATGGAGTTTCACCATGTTGTCCAGGCTGGTCTCAAACTCCTGACCTCAAGTGATCCACCCGCTTCGGCCTCCCAAAATGCTGGGATTACAGGCGTGAGGCACCACACCTGGCCGTATGATTCTATTTAAATAAAATGTCCAGAGTAGACAGATATATAAAAACATGAAGTAAATTATTGGTTGCTCACATTTAGAGCAGTTGGAGAGAAATAGGCAGTAATTAATAATGGGTAGGGGGTTTCTTTTTAAAGTAATGAAAATGTTGTAGAATTAGATATGGCAATGATTACACAACTCTGTGAATAACTAAGAACTACCAAATTTCATGTTTAAATGTGTAAGGTGTATGATATGTAAAGTATATCCCAAAAAGCCATTATGAAATAAGACAATGATCTGCTATTAAAACTTTGTAATCTTGATTTCTGTGTTTCAGAGTCTCTTTGGAGCTTTCTAAGGTAACAGATGCTCTTTTAATTAAACAGTTTAAAATATAGTTTTACTGTTTCTACTGTATTATGTGTTTATATTTTCACCCTTTGCTTTCTCTAAATAGCAAAATTTAACTGAATTCATTTAACTGCTTTATTTTATGATAAGCTCCATAAAGTAATCATAACTCTAAGATGACACCTTTTTAAATGCCACCTGAGTATTTAATGTGAGTGCTTATTCTGTTTGGTTTGTAGAAGTTCTGGTAAGAATTTCAATTTAAACCCACCCAAATTCTGCCCATCTGCTCTGCCACTCCCTATTCCAGCTTCCATTATCTGTTTCCTGTACGTAATAGCCTCCTAATAGACCCCCACATCCTCTCTGGCCTCCTTCCAATCAATATTCCACAGTGAAGTCTAATTTTTTCAAAATACAAATAGATTGTGTCATCTCCAGTGAGAAACTTCAATGCCTCTTGATTGTTCTTAAGACAAAGTCCAAAGTCTTCCAGGGGCCCACCGGCTCTGCAGGCTGGGGCCCTACCTACCTTTCCAGCCACATCGCACACCATTTTCCCCCCTGCTCATCCACTCTAGCCACGCGGGCCTCTTTCTGTTCTCAGAAAACACACAACCTGCCATGAAGCTGCTGTGCAAGGTGCTCCCTGTTCCTCACTCCACCTCTCCTACCGTGTGTCAGGTCTCGGTACCATCTCAGTTCAGATTCTTGGCAGTGTGTTCCTTTCTGCCATAGTCTATATCATGATATGTAATTACGCATTCATTTCTGAATGAGTTGCTGGAGGTCCCAGGCAGAGATTGCCACCCCACCCATTGCACTACACCTCCTCCTCAGCACATCCAAGTATGCCCCAAACAACGGAAGATGGCAGAGGGGGTAGTGACTGACTTGGGTTGTGGAGAATGGGAAGGTTCCTAAGGGGAGAGGACATGTTGGCAGCGTTCTGGAGGGTGGGTTTTGCTAACCAGAGAATGGGGGTGAGAGAACCTGGCCCAACACCCACCGCCACAGAAAACCGTGTCTTTAGGGAAAAGCCAGAATTCATCATGGCTACCATCTGGACACCAGGCCAGTGGGTGAGCACTAGGTTGGAAGCATTAGCCGAGCAGCAGCTGGAAGCTGAGGTTAATTTAAGCCCACATTGCAGTCTTATGGACAAGAGAAAGTCACTTGGTGTTTCTAACGAGAATGATTTGAATAGGCCTTTGTGCTTGGAGGATGACCGTGGAAGAAGGGTAGAGGATGGATAAAAGAAAAGGAGCCCCAAAGTGGGGTGACTGGTTCTAACACGGGAACAAGTGGGAACCAAGAGGCCCCAGCTAGGGCTGCTGGTAGCCGTGGGAGGCAGGAACCATCAAGGCCTGGCTGTGCAAGAACAAAGCAAATCCACCCTCAGGGTGCAGTCAGACCTGTGGGTGAATGTCCAAGTTCCTTTCAACTATCCTATGAAAAAAGAAGGAAAACGTCTCCTTCTATTGTTAGATTTTGAGAAATGTCTATGTTGATTTTTATAATGCAAAAGCAGTATTGTATTTGCAAATTAAGATTAAGTTATACAGTTCAATTTTGTCATATTATCTTTCTTTCCAAGAACACTGTAAGACAAAGTAACAGAATCAATCTCTTAAAACTACGCAAAGGTTTTTTTTCACAAGTCACCTTGCTGGTGGCCATTATAATGATAACCTAATTCACAATGTATGTAATTAATTTGTGTCCATTCATACATGTATATATGAATCCATTTATATATGTATACTATAATTACTTTGAAAAGTCTCACATCATAAGGTAAAGCATGAAATGTCTGTCCCCCTTAAAAATTGCCTGCAATAGTCTTTGTTTAATCCATCTTTCCACTGGGTAGAAAGTACTTCTAAGTTCAAATTAATATAATTCCATACTTTTAATCATTTCAAATATTAAAACAGTCAACTCTCAGATATTAAGACTTGGTTCTAGTCAATTTCCAACCCTTTGCTCTGTTTTCCCAGCACAGGCTGGATATGCAGTTACAGATGACAGCCAAGGAGCCAGAGTTGGTAAATGGCCCTTTGATCCTCATGTCACAGTTCCTTTGGCTTTTCTGGTGCTGGAGACAAGAGGAAGGAAAGGGATGGGGATTGCCACTGATATACCTCATGGCATATAGTTTCATTATGGATGAGTGCAGGACCAAAAGACTTCACAGAGGAGGAATGCAGCTCCAATAATTTTCCCTGCGTTCCTTGTTGAACTCAGTCATATCTTGACTTCCCACCACAGCCCTCAGCTACCCTAAATTCTTTGAGCCAGGTTGTGGTGGTCCTCATCAAATTTATCCCATTTGATCCAATTCTGGAAGCTAAAGATATATCTGAAGTGATAAGATGGCCCTGGATCTCTCTATAACAAGCTGTCCCCTAGTGCCATCTTGGCCTGTGATCTTCCCTTTTCTTCCAAACAGCCAGTGCAGGAGAGGCAAGCCTGATATTGAGTAAAAATCTCAAGTAACAAAATGTCAACTCTTTTTCTTGAAGGTACAGACAGATATTAGAAACAATGATTGTGGCATAAGGAAGCGTCCTCACCCTCCTGGGAGAGAAGAGAAGTCTCACTTCAAGAGCCATTGTGTTTTGACACATTGTGGTAATTTTCTTATATCTCTCATGGTAAATCTGTCAAGTTGAGTTTCTCACACCAAGGCATGTGGGAATCTCAGTCAGAGAATGGGGGTCTTTTTTGAATTAGAACCTGCAGAATTTAGTAACTCCGTTCATGATGGGAAGCATTCCCATCGTAGCCCTACCATGCACAATAACCTCAGAGGAACAAAGTTCTGAATCAATGTCTCATACTGTATATAGATATACTCACCCCTTTCTTTAGAGATATTATTTCTCTAATCTAATGCTAATCTTTCCAAATTGCTCTTCTGAGCAGGTAGATTCCTAAGTATTTCAGGACTAGAGTGAGGTCTTCTTAGTCCTTCTTTCTTTTGTATTTTCAGCTTCAATCTTTCCTACAGCTTATAGTATACTCAAATCACTTTCAGCTTAAAAAGGAAAGAGAGGGAAAGAGAGAGAATCCCTTTCTTGACTGCATCTCCTTCTACCTGCTTTGTATTTTATGTCTTCCCTGAAAAGCAAAGTTTCTAGAAATAATAATAGTCTACACTTTCTGCCTTCAGTTTCTTCTCACTTGCTTTAAAAACTGTATTATCCTTTAATATGTTATTTTTTATTCTTTAATACATTTTCAGCTGTATAAAAATACATTTTCATTGAGCAGTTTTGAGAAATACCGAAAAGCATAAAAAAAAGTAAAAATTTCCCAGAATTCCAGCATCATAGATCATCACCTTTTACCATTCTGAAATATTTCCTGCTAGTCTTTTTGGAGTCATGTTTCAAGAGTCATCCTCTCCAGGAAGTCTGTCTTTGAACTGTTCCCCTGGGCTTTGGCTTGATCCAGCCCTCATTCCACCTGTGCACATATTGACCTCACCTTGCTCTTTATCTGCCTCCCTCACTTGTTTACAAACTTGTTTAGGGGAGAAACCATGTTTAGCTCATCTCTGTATCCCCACCATTTAGCACAGTGCCTGAAACACAGTAAGTGCGTAAGTTTTGGAAATGTTAAAGATATGCTGATGTATTGATTATTTAATAAAATAAATATACTGATTTAATAAAAATACTAAATTTTATTAATTTTATTTGTAATTAAAATTTTTGTTTATTCTGATGTGGTAGGGAAGGAAGTATAAATAGTCATCATTTTGTGATGGCTTCCTGAGACAGCTGTGTTGAGAGGCACCAGTGCCAGTCTTTGAGAGTGATCAGCAGTCTGAATTCAGGGGGTTGGGAGATATCAAATAGCAGTGAACTAGAACTTACTACTATTCTTAAAAATATGCCATTTTGCTAGGGGCAGTGGCTTATGCCTGTAATCCTAGCACTTTGGGAGGCCAAGGTGGGTGGATCACTTGAGGTCAGGAGTTTGAGACCAGCCTGGCCAACATGGTGAAACCCCATCTCTACTAAAATACAAAAATTGGCCGGGCAAGGTGGTGCATGCCTGTAATCTCGGCTTCTAGGGAAGCTGAGGCAGGAGAATCTCTTGGACCTGGGAGGCGGAAGTTGCAGTGAGCCAAGATAGCGCCACTGCACTCCAATCTGAGCGACAGAGCAAGACACTGTCTCAAAAAAAAAAAAAAAAAGGCATTTTATTATTTTTAGGTGGATACTGTCACTATACACAGGTGAAGTTTGGCCCAGTAGAGGACCTCCTTCAATAGCCAGATGGACCATTTGTGCTGGGCATCCAAGTAGGTTGGTTTTTACATGGATGGTAACTGGGCTTGGTATAAGTAGGTGTTTATGTGTTTTCTGGAGCACTTAAGCCCTCTTTTGGAAACCCTATGTGTACTGTCACTTCACAGATTTTGTGTGTGTGTGTGTGTGTGTGCACACGTGCAAATAGTAGAAAAGTCAACACTGGTCCAGCTCCTTCTTGAATTACAGCAAATTCTAAATAGAATTAATGAGGTTTATTATATATCATTTATTTCTAGAATTTGTCTCCTTTTGATTTGTTGAACAAATCTCTGTGCTTGGTGCTTGTTTTCTTCATAAATGTCTGTGCTAGTGTTCCTTGTTTTAGAGAGAAAACTCCTAGGAGTCACGAACATCACTATTTTAACTTTATACACTGCCATGGGAGGTGATTGAGAGCAGTGGTTAAACACATGAGTTTGGGAGTTTCACTGGGTGTGAAACTCCACTCCACCCCTGTCTACCTTGGGCAAGTCTTTTAATCTTTTCAAGGCTGATTCTTTTTTATCTATAAAAAAGTTAATGAGGATGACTAAGATCAAATATGTAAGGTGCTTTTTCTTTTTTTTTTTTTTGAAAGAAAGAAAAAGAGAGGAAAGAAAGTGAGAGTGAAAGAAAGAAAGAAAAAGAATGTATGAGAGAAAGAGGAAGAAAAAGAGGGAGAGAGAACAGGATTCTTGTTCTACTGCCCAGGCTAGAATG